>VMDR010003012.1:0-79532 GCA_007922815.1 Macrotus californicus | reverse complement strand
ATCTGCCCTTCCATTCTAAATGAAAGCTTTGCTGGATAGAGTAATTTTGGATGTAGGTCCTTGCCTTTCATGACTTGGAATACTTCTTGCCAGCCCCTTCTTGCCTGTAAGGTTTCTTTTGAGAAATCAGCTGACAGTCTGATGGGCACTCCTTTGTAGGTTACTGTCTCCTTTTCTCTTGCTGCTTTTAAGATTCTCTTTTTATCTTTCATCTTGGGTAATGTGATTATGATGTGCCTTGGTGTGTTCCTCCTTGGGTCCAACTTCTCTGGGACTCTCTGAGCTTCCTGGACTCCTTGGAAGTCTATTTCCTTTGCCAGATTGGGGAAGTTCTCCTTCATTATTTGTTCAAATAAGTTTTCAATTTCTTTCTCTTCTTCTTCTCCTTCTGGCACCCCTATGATTCGGATATTGGAACATTTAAAGACATCCTGGAGGTTCCTAAGTCTCTCATTTTTTTAAATTCTTGTTTCTTCATTGTGTTGTGCTTTAAAGTTTCTTTCTTTCTTCGGGTCCACACCACTGATCTGAGTCCCATTTTTCTTCCCATCCCTGTTGGTTCCCTGTACATTTTCCTTCATTTTCCTTATCGTATCCTTCATCTGTTCATCTAATTTGTGACCAATTTCAACCAAGCCTGTGAGCATCCTGATTACCAGTGTTTTGAACTGTGCATCTGATAGGTTGGCTATCTCTTCATCGCTTAGTTGTATTTTTTCTGGAGCTTTGATTTGTTCTTTCATTTGGGCCATTTTTGTTGTCTTGGTGCGCCTGTTACGTAGTAAGGGGCGGAGCCTTAGGTGTTCACCAGGGCAGGGGAACCCACGCTGCTGCGTAGTGACGCTGTTTGTGGAGGAGGGGACCAAGAGGGAACAATGGTGCTTGCTCGGCTCTCTGCCAGTTTTCTCCAAGGCTCTCTCCTGTGAGTCCGGGAGTTTCTTCCGCTGCAGCTTTGTTTCCCCATGCTGGAACTCTGGGTTGCGGGGTCTGTCTCACTCCCCAGTTGTTCCTCCTGGTTTATCCACACTAGGGAGTGGGACTCCCCGTCC
Organism: Macrotus californicus; assembly: GCA_007922815.1. Taxonomy (NCBI): domain Eukaryota; kingdom Metazoa; phylum Chordata; class Mammalia; order Chiroptera; family Phyllostomidae; genus Macrotus; species Macrotus californicus. Next base: position 78,483 of record VMDR010003012.1, on the reverse strand, counting down.
ACAGTCGCCACCTCTCCTGGCCCACCGCGCTGATCCGTCAGCCCTCCTGCACACGCGTGCACGTGAGTCCTCTCTGCCCAGCTTGCCTTGCCCCTCCTACTGGTCTGGATGAAAGTTTCTTCTTTAGTTCCTTGGTTGGCGGACTTCCATACAGTTAGATTTTCTGTCAGTTCTGGTTGTTTTTGTTTTAAAATTTGTTGTTGTCCTTCTTTTGGTTGTGCAAGGAGGCATAGTGTGTCTACCTACTCCTCCATCTTGGCCGGAGTCTTATTTTTATTTTTTAAAGATTTGGTTTATTTATGTTTAGAGAGAGAGGAAGGGAAGGAGAAAGAGAGAGAGAGAAACATTAATGTGTGGTTGCCTCTCATGTGCCCCCTACTGGGGACCTGGCCTGCAACCCAGACATGTGCCCTGACTGGGAATCGAACTGGCGACCCTTTGGTTCGCAGGTCAGTGTTCAAGCCACTGAGCCACACTGGCCAGGGCTGACTATTTTTAAATAGCACATATAGATGGAATCATACAGTATTTGTCTTTTTGTGACTACCTTCTTTCACTTTGCATAATGTCCTCAAGGTTTATCCATATTGTAGCATATGACCAAAGTTTCTTCTTTCTTAATGCTGAATAACAATCCAGTGCATCGATATGCCCCATTTTGGATGCTTGGGTTGTTTCCACCTTTTGGCTGTTGTGAATAATGCTGCTGTGAACCTGGGTGTGCAAATAATCTCTTCAAGACCCTGCTTTCAATTCTTTTGGATATATACCCATCGGTGGGACCAGGGGGTCTTTAGTTATAGAAAAGGAAAATAAGCCATCAAATTTCATTAGAATCAAGTGTGGTTCCTCTCTCTCTCTCTCTCTCTCTGTCTCACCCTGGAGTCAGGCTGCCTGGGTTCAAATCCCAGCCCTACCATTTACCTGCTGTGTGCCTTTGGACAAGTTACTTCGCTCCTCTGCCCTCAGTTTTCCAACCTATAAATAGAATTACTAACACAACCTATAACTTGCAGACTTTTGTGAATGGTGGTGAATACATATACAAAGTATCCTTTTAATGTTTACAGAAGGAATAAACAATGAGCACGTGTGACAGCTGGATCTCAAGGATACTGTGCTGAGTGGAAAAAAAACCTTCTATCAAAGAGTTACAGACTGATCCCATTTCTATAACATTCTCAAAGTCAGGGTGTAAGGTTGGGGCAAGGGCGTGGCTGCTGGGATTCTCACGGAACAGCACAAGAGAACTTTTTGTCATAATGGCTGAGCTGGAGAGAGAGAGAGAGAGAGAGAGAGAGAGAGAGAGAGAGAGAAAGGGAGAGGGAGGGAGAGAGAAGGAGGAATGGCGAAATTAAAATAAGATCATTAATCTGGATTAATAGCATTGTAACAATGTCAGTTTCCTAGTTTTGGCAATAAGCTGTGGTTGTGAAAGATGTCACCACTGAGGCATGCTGGCTGAGTGCTCTGTGAGCACCCAGTCTTATTTTGCAACTTCTTGTGAGTGTCGAACTCTTTCAAAATAAAATGTTATAATAGAAGCATCTCTGGTACATCAAAAGTACTCCAGAAAATTAGTTATCGGCATCCTTGATCTTCCTACGTGCATTTTTCATTCGATCTTATTTGCTCTGTTTCCAGTGTTGTTTTTTTTCTGGCCCAAAGGAGTAACAACGTCCCTTGGGTGGTGGAGGTAGGGGGGGTGCCTCCCACTGACTTCTCCCAGACCGAAGCCGTAAACATCATTATGAATCAGCTGTCCTTTTCACGCCAGCCATTGTTTTATAACATGTGTAATTATCTAAACAGTGTTTCACAAACCTGGAAACTAACCAGGCACTACAGGTCCCTGATGCTTCTAACAGGAAAAAGAATTTTAAAGGATTAACCAAGTGTTCTGAATGCCAGGAGACACATTGCTGTGCCAGGAGCCCAGCCTGGCAGCTAAAGGCAGGAGAAAAACAAGAATGTGTCTTTACATTTGCTGTTTCTGTTCAACAAGACTCTCAGAGACAACTCAAGAAAGAGAAAGTAGTTGCTATGTTTTGAAGAAGGGATGAGAGCAGAATTTAGCATTCTATACCTTTTTTTTTTTTTGTATGTTTTTAGAGAGAGGGGAAGGGAGGAAAGGGGAGAGAGAAAGAGAGGGAGAGAAACATCAATGTGTGATTGCTTCTCTCATGCCCCCCTACTGGGGACCTGACCTGGCCCACAACCCAGGCATGTGCCCTGACTAGGAATCGAACCGGCGACCCTTTGGTTTGCAGGCCGGTGCTCAATCCACTGAGCCACAGCAGCCAGGGCAGGTGGCTGATGTTTTTTAATACCTACGACACAGAGCCCAGAAGTAATCCCAAGCATATAAAGTCAATTGATCATTGACAAGTACGCCAAGAACATTCAAAGAGGCAAGGACAGTTTCTTTAACAAACAGTGTTGGGAAAACTGAATGCTCACGTGCAAAAGAATGAAATCGAGCATTTATCTTACACCATTACATACACCAAAAAATCAACTCAAAAATAGATTAAAGACTTAAACAGAAGACCTGAAATCGTAAAACTCCTGGAAGAAAAAACATGGAGCAGAAGTTTTGTGACATTGGTCTTGGCGATGATTTCTTTAGATCTGACACTAACAGCAACTCAATAATAAATAATAAAAACCTGGAAAAAATAATAATAACCTGATATAAAAAAATGGGCAAAAGACTTGAATAGACACTTCTCCAAATAAGACCTAGAAATGGTGAGCAGATATCTGAAAAAATGCTCAACATCACTAATCAGCAAGGAAATGGAAATCAAAGCCACCATGAGATGCCACCTCTGTTAGGCTGGCTATTCCCCGAAAAACTAAAATGTTAACAAGCATTGGTGAGAACGTGGAAAGATTGGGACCCTTGTTCATTGTTGGCCATGGCGTAAAACGGTGCGGCCGCTGTGGCCAACATTATGAAGTTTCCTCGGAAAATTAAAAACAAAGCTGCCCTGTGATTCAGCAACTCTACTTCTGGATATTTATCCAAAAGAATTGAAATCAGCATCTCCGAAGAGACATTTCTTTCTCTACCCATGTTCACTGCGGTGTTACTCACAACAGCCAAGATGTGGACACCACCCAGTGCTCACCGATGGACGAATGGAGAAAGAATGTTCCTACCATGGGATGTCCTGTTGCCTTGAAAAAGAAGGAAATCCTGCCTTGCCTGGTGTGACTCAGTGGACTGAGCACCAGCCTGTGAACCAAAAGGTCACTGGGTCACTTCCTGGCCAGGGCACATGCCTGGGTTGCAGACTAGGTCCCCTGGCTGGGGGTATATAAGAGGCAACCAATTGATGTTTCTCTTGCACCTTCATGTTTCTCTCCCTCCATCTTTAAAAAATAAATACATAAATAAAATCTTCAAAAAAAAAAAAAAAAGAATCCTAGGAACTAGCTTCAAAAGATACAGAGCACCTGGACCTTCAGGCCTCCCAGCTCTAGGAGATTTGCTGATGTTCGACCGTGGAGTCGGGATGATGTAAAATCAGGAGGATGTGAAGCCAGGATGACTAAACCAGGATGACACACACACGGATCGTCACTTGTCTTATCGGAACAGACTGTGCTCATTTCCACGTAGAGAACCTTGCCACCCCCTCCCTCGATCTCTTTGTTCTGTTCCCCTCTCCCTCCTTATAAACACCTCTGCCTCCATGAGAGCTGGGGATGGGATTTGAGACATGAGTCCCCCATCTTCCAGGTGGCTGGTACCTGAAAATAAACCACTTTGCTTTACATCAGCATCTGCCTCTCAGTATTGGCTTTGGTAGCGGCAGTCAGTGGACCTGCATTCAGTTGTAGGATACGGCCTTGACCTTGACGTGGGTGTTTGTCCTCACGGATGAGCTTGTGTTCCAGTGGAGCAGACAGGAAAAAGGGGCGAGCAAATCAGTAAATATGTCATATGACTTTGTGGTGGGTAAAATAGTGCCCACCAGCAAAGAGGTCCTGGGAATATGTGATCTTGCTTGAAGACTTTGCAGATGGGATTAATTAAAGATCCTGAGAGGGGGTGATTATCCTAGATTATCTGGTGGGTCCAATGAATCCATGAGGGTCCTTAGAAGACATAGGCAGCCCTGGCTGCTGTGGCTCAGTGGACTGAGTGCCAGACTGCCAACCAAAGGGTCGCCGGTTCGATTCCCAGTCAGGGCACATGCCTGGGTTGCAGGCCAGATCCCCAGCAGGGGGTGCATGAGAGCCAACCACACATTGATGTTTTTTTCCCTCTCTTTCTCTCTCCCTTCCCCTCTCTAAAATTAAATAAATACCATTTTTTTTAAAGAAGAAGAAAAAAGCAAGGCCGTCAGAGTTACACAAGGCAAAGTGAACTTGGAAGCAGAGGGTGGGGTGTGGCACAATTGCTGGCTGTGATGATGGATTGTGAGAATGAAGGTAACAGTCTAGTTGCCACAGAACTCACCTGTCCCCTCTGGCCCTCAGCTCTGTCACCATCAGGCTGGGCCTGCTCAGTCTTGAGGCCCACAGGCAGCTGGATGATCAAGTCCAGCCTCATCATAAATCACCCAGAGTACAGCAAACCTGCCGTGGCCGATGACCTCCCGTGCTCATCACATTGAAAACACCAGTGACTCACTCTGTCACCACACAGCACATTACCATCATCACCAGCATCACCTCCCAGTGCCCAGCACCATGTCTAGCTGGGGTCCGCTGGTGGATGGTGAGCTTAGGAATGTGAGTGTGCCTGCCTCCTCTGAGGGTTTCCTGGCCACCCCGAGGGGCTGACCTGGAGCTCTGCAATACCACCCATTCCCCCAGACCACCATCCCGGCAAGTTCTGTGCTTTGTGAGAGACGAGGGAAGGGGAGCAGGGAGGAGATCCAGCGAGAGACAGAGAAGGGAGGCAGCAGAGACACACAGGAACACTGTGAGAAACAGAGACACAGGAAGATAGTGACGATGGGAGAGACTGGGGAGAAACAGAGTACATGCCAAAATAAAGAGAAGCAAAGAAAGAAACAGAAATAAGCAAAGGGAGACACTGGAAGGCAGAAACACACACACAGAAATACACTGACAGAGACAGACTCAAAGATAAAAGGCAAATAGAGGGGAAAAAACAGATTATACAAAGAGATGCAGAGTCCTGGCTGGTGTGGCTCAGTGAATTGAATGCTGGCTTGCGAACCAAAGGGTCGCTGGTTCGATTCCCAGTCAGGACACATGCCTGGGTTGCGGGCCAGGTCCCCAGTAGGGGGCGCACCGAGAGGCAACCACACATTGCTGTTTCCCTCTCTCCCTCCTTTCCCCTCTCTAAAAATAAATTAAAAATCTTTTTTGAGAAAGAGAGAGATGCAGAGGCACACAGATTCTGGAAGCCACTGAAATGGAAAAATGAGGCACAAACAGATAGAACAACAAACGCATGAAAATCCAACTATTAGGACACAGGGAACAGAATTAGGTGCAGCCAGGACTCAGTGGAACCTCTCATGGGTGTGTTGCTATCTTTTTTTTTCTTTTTTATGTCTTTGTCTCTAGGTCTTGTTTAGTTGCTTGCTGATCTCACATCTAAGGCCACCTCCTTGTGTTTTGGAGTCTTTCTCTCCAACAACAGGGCGACTCTGGGAGACCCTTGGTCTGTCACAGGGCTTCTGCAGCATCTCCTGTCTGTTGGAAAAGACACGTGTGGCCAGCTGAGCATGCCAGGCATCTACACCCACCTCTGCACATTCACTAGCTGGATACAGAAAACCATACAGAACTATGAGACATGTCTCTGAACCTCCAAATATATGCTGTTGAAGGAACTGAAGGATCTGAGTTCCCAACCCCCCTCCTCCCTCAACCCCAGGAGTCCAATCCTACCAATAATCTTTTTTTGTGCACAGTGCCCCCTCGTGGCACAATGTTGACTCAGCCTTACCCGTAGTAGAAAAAGTTGATCTTTCACCTTTTTTGTCCCTTCCCCCAAAGCCCAGAAATAAAGTCTAACAGAAGCGCTGACTCTGTTCGAACTGGATTCCTCGTTTCCGTTCCTGTTCAAAGGATTCCAGCAAATAATTTCTTCTCCTTGAGCCTCAGTCTCCGCATCTGGGAAATGGGAGTCGTGACCTCAGGGACATACTTGGAAGAATAGAAGAAACTGATTCTGTGGGTGCTGCCCAATTTCTGAGAAGTCAGGTGAGCAAATGGTGGATGAGTGGGACTTTCTTGCTTGGCTTATTTAGCTTTAGCTGGCCTATTTCCATTTTGTCTTCTTAAATGCATTTGAAGAATGTTTCATTCGGATCTGCCTCAGGACGTGGCTGCTGTAGCTAAAGACAGGTGGGAAGAATTTTGGAGAGGGCTGCTCTGGGGGAAAGATGTGGAGACCCAGGGGAAGAGACAGAGGAGACTGAGGACAGAATCTGGAGTTTTTTTGAGCCTGGGGATCCTTGAAACTCTCCCCTGTCTTTTACTAAACCGGCAGTGCCCCAAAGAACAAGCCCTCTCAGATACTGCTTTGCAGGCTGGCCCCCAGAAGGGCCTCTGGGAGGGGGCAGCCTGCCTGAGGAGACAATGATGCTGTCTAAGAAAACTGAGTTTGGGGCTGATCTCGAGGTCAGAGGTCAGTTATAAACAGCCTGGAACCTGTGCTCTAAGCTGAGACCCTCACGGAGGTTGGGGTACTTCCTGGGCAGGGGAACCCCGGTTTCTGGGAGAAAAAGAGGTGAAAATCTAGGCTCTTGATACTACCACGAGGCATAAAAATTAGCAAACACCAAAGAAGGAAAGCCAGTCTGCCTCAAAGTGAGCAGAATAAACAACAGATTTAGGGCTTTGAGGATGGTAGACATTAGAGCTGTGATATTCAAAATACAGAGCAGCTTATGCCAGAAGTGTTTAAAGAAACAGAGATCCAAATGACTCATTCACACAAAAGCATCAAAGTGGGGTTTCTTTGCATCTTGATTTAAATCATCCAAATGAGCCCTGGCTGATGTGGCTCAGTGGATTGAGCGCCAGCCTGTAAATCAAAGGGTCACCGGTTTGATTCCCAGTCAGGGCACATGCCTGGGTTGCAAGGCCAGGTCACCAGGGGGCGCACAAGAGGCACCCACACATTGACATTCCTCTCCCTCTCTCCCTCCCTTCCTCTCTGTAAAAATAAATAAAATCTTTTTTTAATAAACGCAAAAGGTTAAACTCAGATCAGAGTTTAAAAGGCTATCATCAGTATCAGTCAAATAGGTATTACTACTAAATCCATTTACTAGAGTGGGTCATCCTTACAAAGAATAAAAAAAAAATTGTAAGCAATTCTACGCTGGAATATTCCTATTAAAATAGCTTCATAATACTTAATATAAAAGTCGGTAGGGTGCCCTGGACGATGGTTCAGTGGTTGGAGCACTGTCCTGTACACCAAAAAGCTGCAGGTTCCATCCTCGGTCAGGGCACGTATCTAGGTTTCCTGTGTGATCCCCCGTGCCACAGCAATCAGTGGATGTTTCTCTCTCACATCAATGTCTGTCTGTCTGTCTGTCTGTCTCTCAACAAACACATTCTCTGGTAAGGATTTAAAAAACAGTCAGCAGCACTACAGAGAGAAATGAACCAACCGACCCACAAAAGTTCGCCCCGTGAGATTTCAACAATTCTCATCAAAACAGCGTGGCATTGAGACAGAACAGTAAGAAACTAGAAACATGCCTAGTTTTCTTTTGGGGAGTGGGGAAACTGAGACAAGAAAAATGCAACAAGCCCAAATAGTTGGAGCAACTCACAGCCAGAGGGTGAGTCACAAGACCTTATCTCTCCTAACCAAGGGCACTGGAGACCCGACGGTTTATACCTCTGCTCCCTGACCAGAGGGCACAGAGCTTCCAGGACACACAGCACAGATGTCCCGGGAAGAGAGGAAAGTTAGCGCGAAGCAGAGATAACAGCGGAACAAGGGGAGGAGCCTGGGAAGAGGCCGAGTGTGTGCCTCCCTTTTGGCTCCTCCTCTCCTTACGCCCAAGAGAGAGGGCTCCTCTGTGCTGTCCCTAGGAATCCCCCCAAATCCCCATGTTTCCCCTCTACAAACCTGCTTCCGAAAGCTCCAGGGAAGGTGGATGTTAGCGTCTCTACCGGCCACCTTCTCAGACTGCGGCCTCTGATATTAATAAAAACGCAATTACAATCCGATCCCTGTCTCTGCTTTTTGGCTGAGCAGGGACGGGCAGCGGGAGCCCCCAGGCTCGGTTGCCCTCTGGCTTCAGCCTCCCGCAGGCTATATTCTCCAACCCTGACTGCAAGATGATGAAGATTTAATTAGCACATCGACGTGATACCCACGCACGCAGAAGTTAAAAACCCAACCACAATCAAATAAGTAAAAAACAAGAAACAAAAAACTACTCATCTAAATAATACATGATGGGGGAAAAAAATGGATGAAACTTTCATAATGCACATTTTAAGATCCCGAGGAGTGAATGATCAATAAAAACATTACATAGCAAAGTGTGTGGAAAGCAGCAGAGTTACAGCTTTCAGTGATTGTGTTTGAAAAGAAGACTGGGTGAACACAATGAGGGACTCAAAAGTTGGAGAATGTTAGTTTAAGGTAACAGTGAATGACTGCGGGTACGGCCCACCCTGACTCCAGGAGACCACAAGTGACTGAACTTTGTGCTCCAGAGGAAACCATAAGCGGTCAAGGTGGTATCTGAGCCATTGTGTTTCCGGGAAGGCACAGTCCACCGCCCGGGACACAGATGAAGAAAATCACCCAGGACACAGATAAAGAAAATGACCGGTCCCCAGATGGAAGGATGTTAGGGAAGTGACCGGACTGCAGCTTTTATCTGATTAACCTTTTTCCTGAATTCCTTTACCTATAGTGTTGCCCCCTTATTTAAAAAAAAAAGGCTGGCTCGAAAGGAAAGGGAAAACGGTCTGTTAGGGAGCAAACCTACCATCTTCTCAGATCTCCAGGCTTCTGAACAGACTGCCTGTAAAGATTCAATCCCTGTCTCTGCTTTTTGAGTCTGGTAGGTGACAGGAAGCATGAACGCCAGTTTTTTCCATTTAAAACAGAATCAAACTAAGTTATTAAATTAGAAAAATAACAGAGTAACCCTAAAAAAAAAAAAACATGTAAGGAGATCTCCAAAAATGAAGAAAGCAGTGTTAGCTGGAGGTGAGGGCAGCCTGGAGCTCTGGATCAGAAGTCACTCTCCAAATGCCTGTCCCCACCCCGCACTCTGGGTGCCCTGATGGGGTCTCAAAGGAGGGTCTGGCACTGCTGAGTCCCCTCAGGTCCTCCTCCGATAATCCCTCTCCGGTGTTGGACCCACAATTAGACTCCAGTCCTATGAGGTCCTGAAAGGGGAGGTATGAAGTGTGACCGATGAATATGAATGGTACATCCCAAAAGACTTGCATAATTGTCCCCATTTATACACCCAGAAATGTGGGGGAGGTGGGTGTGGGGATAGATATTAATGATGTAAACCACAGAATGGATATCAAGCTGTAGCCGGCCAAATGTGTGGGGGTTAGGATTCACTGGGCAGAGAGTCTGCAGTTAACCTTGCGGACTGAGAGGTCAGAAGGTCTCCAGCAGTGTGTTTGATTGGGCGGCTGAAATGTGGACCCAAAGGTGGGCTCCACTAAGTGCAGTAAGTCTCAGTGCCAGAACTTCCTTGGCAAACTGTGGAGGGGAACCAAAGGCTTAAGGAGGAAGGATGTTATGGTGGATCTGTTATTTAAGACCCGCTCACCCACCCTAGGGGTGCTCCAGAGAACGCATCTTGCACCAGGCTATGGCAAATAAATCTTCCCAGGGGAGCTCCAGCATCCTGAAATGGCCTTGTGGTCGTTCTCTGAAGGTGAGGAAGCACAGTGGGCAGCGCAGAGGCAATGGAAGCTCCAGGCGCCCAGGCCGGCCAAGAGCAAGGTGCCCGCGGCGGTCTCGGAGCTTAACCGGGGCCTGAGGGCAGGTGACAAACTCGTTGGTAGTGCATGGGTCAGCTTCCCAGGATGTGGAGAACTCAGCAGTGGCCCTGAGGCATCTTCACAAATGGTCTGTGCACCACCCCCCTTTCAAATCCTGTGTCCGCTGGTTTAACCCTGAGCAATAAACCTGGTCATTCCTCCTGCTGTCACATGCTCCTGTGAGCAGGCCAGTGCACTGGCCCGGTCAGCCCAGCAATTTCTGTGGCCCAGCCACGTGCTCCGGGAAGGTGCTTGGGCTTCTGCACGTCCGTCCTGGGAGCTGGTGGAGAGTCTTTACCTCCCTCTGACCCCAGGTGACTCACTCCAACCTCCTTACTCACCTGCACACCCTCCCCAGACCCGCCCAGGTCATCCCCTCTGCCCAGCACAAGTCGGAAGGTGTACAGAGACATTTTTCTTTCTTTTTATTATTTTTAAAGACTTTTTAGAGAGAGGGGAAGGGAAGGAGAAAGAGAGGGAGAGAAACATCAATGTGTGGTTGCCTCTCACGCTCCCCCTACCGAGAACCGGCCTCCCACAACCCAGGCATGTGCCCTGACTGGGAATTGAACCTGCAACCCTTTGGTTCACAGGCCTGTGCTTAATCCACTGAGCCACACTAGCTGGTGCTGGAGCCATTTTTCCATCTGCAGGAAGGGCGTTGACACCATCCTCTAGGGACACGGTGCCAATTCCACCAGAATGTACTTATGAACTGCTCAAAGCTGCCTCGATCTATAAAAAAAAGTCACAACGTCTATTATGCCTTTGGCCCAGGCATTGGTTCTAGCACTTTCTGCACATCACTTCATCCCAGGTTGGGTCGTGTGGTGAACATTCTACAGCCAGTACTTGAATCCACCACTGGCCCAGTCCCAATGTCCACTCTCAGCTGACCGCCCACTGCGTCTGTCCCACACCAAGATTCTCCGCTGCTCCATCCTGGGTGCCCACTTTCCTGAATCTTCACCTGAGGCTGCTGGGCTGGAGATGCCTGTGGGGTCAACCGGGAGCTCTGGCTTGGTGACTGCCCTTCCCTCCCTCCATGGGGGGGTGAGGGGTGAGTCCCTCCCTACACAGTGACCAGGCTGGGCCCAAGGAAACTCCTTCAAATTCGGGCTCTGCTACCACAACTCCTAAGTTTTCTGAGATGTCGATGGGGATGTTTGTGTGTATGAAATTGCTCTCCCTGCTTTCATGTGTGTGTGTGTGTGTGTGTGTGTGTTTAAAACTCAGCTATAAAATTGACATTTAAAAGTATACAACTCAGTGGCATTTAGTCTTTTTACAACGTGTCTGCTAACACCTGAAATTTTGATGGTCCAGAAGATGACCGGGCCCCAGTAGCTGTCACTCCCAACTCCCCCGCCCCCTCACAGCTCCCGCATCCCCTGGTGGCCACCGATCTGCTTTCTGTCTCTCTAGGAGTGCGTTGAATTGCGTTTCAGTGACTCGGTTCCCATCACTCAAGGCGCCATCTCTCTACACAGCACACCCTCCTGGGCTGTCTGATTCACAGCACTGGCATTTTCTTTGAATGATTGTAGACAGCTGGTAACCGTGCCAAAGCACTTTTATCTGGAGACGCGCAGATCCCGGCCCTTCCAACAGAGGTTCCACGGGCGACGTTCCTCCCCGGAGGTAAAATCAATTTGCCTCCATATGCGTAACATGTTAACATCTGCTTGGATCCCATATGCGTTCAATAAAAATTTTAACACGCGTTCACTTAAAAAAAGAAGAAGAAGAAGAAAAAAGAAGAAGCGTCCTGGCTGGTGTAGTAGCTCAGCGGTTTGAAGGCAGGCTTACAAACCAAAGGGTCGCTTGTTAGATTCCCAGGCAGGGCACATGCTTGGGTTGCAGGCCAGGTCTCCAGCAGGGGCAGCGTGAGAGGCAACCACATATTGATGTTTCTTTCCCTCTCTCCCTCCCTTCCCCTCTGTGTAAAAATAAATAATATCTTTTTTTATAAAAAGAAAGAAATTCACATCCCAGCAAATGGAGTGCAGTTATGAGTCCATGTTCACATAATTCACCGATACATTCTTCTGGAGAAGCTGGCTGATACAGCGCGGTTTGGAGGTGTGGAGTCCTGAAGGTCTGTCCTGGGTATGCACTTCCAGCTCCTGCTCCGCACTCCATGAAGAGCATCCGCCACGTGCACTGTCCCAGGGCCATCCACCTCGGGGAGCCTGGGCGGTCTGCCCCACACCGACGCCAGGGGGAGCCTGTGAGCACACGAGTCCTACCCTCTCCAGCTGGGGCTCAGCACCGCCCCCAGCTCCGTGGCTCCGCTGGCCCTCAGTGCCCAGCACACAGGACCACATCCTTGCTCTTTGGGACTCGGTTCAGACAAACAAGATGTTGGCAGGAGTTCCAGGTGCACGCATCAGAGGTGGTTTGGATACCAGACGAGGCTGGAAACCGGGCAGGAGAGCGGTTCCTCGCCTCTCCTTTATCTCACCCGGGAGTCTAGGCCCCCAGTTCCATCCAGAGAAGGGAGAGCGCTCAAGATAAGGCTTGTTATTTTTTTTTGTTTATCCTCACCCACGGACATGCTTCTTGATTTTACAGAGAGCAGAAGGGAGGAAGAGAAACATCTATTGGTTGCCTCCAGCACGCGCCCTAACCACCAGGGGAAGAACCCGCAACCCACACATGTGCTCTGGCTGGGAACTGAATCCGAGACCTTTCAGTTTACAGGATGATGCTCCAACCCACTGAGCCACACCAGCCAGGGCGAGATACAGCTTGTTCTGGCAGGGGGATCTCAAAAGACCTCAAATGCCAGGCTGAGGGAGGGGGAACCTGTCCAGGGGTGGTGAAGAGTCTCCAAGAAGGGCTGTGGGCAGGGAGGGGGGAGGTCAGCTCTGAGTGCAGACAGCCCTCTGGGGCTATCTGGTGATGGGTGGAGGGAACAGACTGGGAAATGGGAGGCCAGGGAAGAGGCTGGGGTGAGCACTGGGGGGTATAGGAGGGTGCCTGAGCTGCAGCCAGGTGGAGGGGACAAAGGAGAGAGAATGAGGCAGGGACAGGAGGCATGGTGGCTGCAGACCTTTGAGTTGTAGGAATGAGGGAAGGATGGGGCGGCCAGAGTGGTGGTGGCCACATGACTAGGTGGACAGTGGGGCTGCCCCGAAGAGGGGAAACATGGGGGTAGGAGGAAAGTTTGGGGAAAGAGAGAAATGAGTTAGGACACAGTGAGAGAGGGGGGCCTCCCCAGAGCAGGAGGCTGCCCTAGGCAGGAGTTCAAGGTCAAACAGAGGAGACCTGTCTGGTTGGTGGTTGAACCACAGAAGTTGATACAAGACTCCAGAAAGGAGGAGCAGGGCCAAGAGTGGGACTCAGGGTGTGGTTACGGTGAAGGACATCAGGGGAGATGCCCAGGAGGACACCGATCATCCAGGTCCGACTTGCCAGAGCAGGAGGGAGGAGGGCAGGGAAGGAGGACGGGGCGCCCTTCCAGTGAGCTGGCCAGCAGACTCTGGGCGTGAGAGGCCACTGTTCTGCCATATCATCTGTGGGGGCATCAACGGCACCTAGACATTGGCCACCGATCTCCTAAGCAGTCAGTGCCCCTCTTGCCACCCCTTCCCACAAAGGTAATGGCCTTCCAGACATGAGGTGGGACCTTGCCTATAGCCGGTCCCGCCCTTCCCTGGGTGATCTGAGGTCAGTCCCTTTGGCTCTCTGTGCCTCCTCATTAGTTAAACAAGCCAGGAGAGACTCTTGACAATTGCTCAGTGCCCTCTGGGATTCTGAGGCACTGCAAGACAACTTCAAATTCCTAAAGCCTTGGGTCATCTTCCTGATGACCTCCAGCCTCCTGAAAACAGAATCCAGCGTTCAAGCCTCAAAACCCAGAACCAAGACTGCCAAACCCAGAATCAAGACTCCAGTCTCCCAGTCACTCAATTCATACTCTTGAGTCAAGACTCTAGGAGCCTAGGAATTATGGCAGCCCCACCCACGTCCAGCCTCTTAAATAGACCATGTGGATTTGAAACTCCAGACTTCATACTCCAAAGTCAACCTGTGAAATCTCAGAATCAAGATCTAGAATGTAGGATCCAGGCTCCAAAACTCAAAATCCAAAATCCACCATTGGCACTCCAGGACCCAGTCTTCACCCAGCGAGTGTGAAGGTTTCTAGCCTCCAGTGTTGGATTGCAGATGCCAGAGTCCAGACTTCTAACTTGGGTGCTAGGTTCAAAGGCTCGGGATCTGGAAGCCAAGTCTGAGAATCGTCACTCCAAGACCAGACTCCAGAATCCAGATTCCAGCCCCAAACACCAGAACACAGACCACCCAGATATTCATACTCTAGATTTCAGGTCATGAATCCCCAACTCTAGATCCTCAAATTCAGAACCCAGAACTGGAGAACCAGAATCAAAGCTCCAGAGTCCAGAGATCTGGATCCAGAACCCAGAACCAGAGGTCCAGATTCAGACTCTGAGATCCAGAACCCAGAGTTGAGGGGTCTAGACTTCGGGATCCAGAATCGGGCACCTGGATCCAAAAGCCAAGATCCAGAATTGGAGATCCAGATTCAGAATCTGGCATCAGGAATCAAAGGCCCAGAATCCAGAACTGAGGGCTCAGAATTCAGGATCAGGGATCCAGAACTGGGACTCCAGGTCCAGGTCCAGAATGCAAGATCCAGAACCCTACTCCAGCACAAGTGTGACTCTAGAATCGCGTTTCTACACTGCAGACCCCAATTTCAGATTATAGGCTCCAGAATCCTGGCTCTGTATTTTGCTCTCCAATCTTTCAATTCTTGCCCTACCACCTCCTCCCCCTTGAGAAACCGCCAGGGAATTCCTCCTTGTAGACTCAGACAGAAGTTTCAGCCTAATAAATGTTTATTAGGTCTCATCCCCCACCCCACCAACCACCTAGGCGTCCAGCCTGTAAAGCTAACTGCCAGCCACCTCCCACCCCACATTACTCAACCTCCCCAAACCCGGGTGGGGCTGGAAGCTTATAAGTTCAGGCATTCGGGTGCCTGCTCCCCTTCTTCTGGCATCCAAGCTGCCCCCAATGCTGCTGGAGAAATCTGGAGGGGGTGAGACCTTTGGGACCGAAGTTGGGGGAGGGGGTTGATGGGAGACATGGTCGGCCCTGAGGGGGACACATGGGCCACCCTGAGACAGTTGAATGTCAAGGACATCTGAGTAGGGCCATGTGTCCTTTCATGGAACTCCAAGTTGAACCCCAACCCAGGAAGGTGCAAGAAGGAGCTGCAGGGGGTGGGGGGATGGAGTGCATCAGGAGGATGTCCCTGAAAGCACTTCTACCTGCAGCAAGAATAGTGTCAGGAGGTATCACGGGTTCAGGCCAGCTCAGCACAACTCCCTGAGGCATGTCCTGTACCAGGCCTCAGGCTGGGCAGTGCAGGGGACATTAGGAGAGCCCAACCCAAGCATTTCTGGAGACCGGTGCTGTGATGGAGGCAGAACAGGCACTGTGAGACCCAGAAGAGACCCCTGCTAGGAAGCAAAGCCTCCCAGAAGGAGTGGGAGCTGAGCCTCAGATTTGGAGGATGAATTTGGAAGGTTACAGGGCAGTCCTGGAGATCCCCTCGGGGAGTTCTCCATCTGGGAGGACAGACAGACCCCACGGCCGAGGGAGGTCAGAAAGGGCTGCAAGGAGGCAGTGGACCTTGAAGGGAAGGCACGGAGGCATGAAATCACTGGAATGAAAAATGGAAGAATCTAGAAAGCTGTGTCGTAGGAGACCCAGCCAGACAGGCTGAGGAGGTGGAGAAGTCACTCCTGTCCTTGAAAGCGTGGCTGGGGGGGCTGGGACTTTACCCTGGGGGCACTAAGAGTCACTAGGGCTGTGAGCAGGAGTGGGATGTGGTCAACTCCAGGTGTAGAAAAAACCTGTGAGGTCACATAGGCTGGGAACTTGAGTGAAGGGAAAGTCTGTGGGGAGGGGGAAGGGCAGAGAACCCAAGAGGCTGTATAGGAGACTGGTATAGGGTCAGGGGCGATTGTCTCCTGAGCCAGGGCCTTGGAGGTGGAGAGAAATCCAGGAGCAGGTGGAATAGTGCTGGAGTCTGAGAGACTGTTGGGGCACCTAGGGGTCCGTCCCGGTGCCTGGAAGAATGGCAGACCCTTTGGAGATGGGAAACCCAGGAGGAAGGACAGAAGGCTGGGGGTGGGTATGGGGAGCAAGGATGGTGAGAAGTGTCCCAAGTGGCAGGTGGGATAACTCTGTGCCTGCAGGGGTCCAGATGGGGGGCAGAGGGTCCAGCCTCACCCCAGTTTACTCTCTCCCTTCTCCAGACTTCGGCAGAGCCCTGGTCCCTCCTCCACAATGTGGCTTCTCATCTTTGCTTTCTTGCTGAAGTCGGCAGGTGAGGTGGGCCCATGTCAGGTGGGGGTCTGTGGGAGTGGAGAGCCCCCTCAAGCAACCCCCTCCTGAACATACCCGGGTTCTGCAGCCTGCCAGCCCCTCCCTCACCCAGACACATTCCAATGATTCTGCCCTCACTCCTGCCCCACTGCAGCCAGCTGCCAGCATCTTTGAGCCCTCACTCCACCCCTGCAGCTGTTCAGGATCCCCATGCCTCATGGGGAGCCGGGGGGGTGGTGGTGCACAGACCTGGGTTTGAGGTCCAGGGCTACCCTTCTCTTGCTGTGAGACTTTAAGGAATGACTTCACCTCTCTTGGCTCTGCCACTTTCTAGTTACTGGACATCTCTGTGACAGGTTCCCTAACTGTCCCAGAGGAGGGCCCTGGAAGGGTTGCTACCCACCAGGCTCAGCGATCAGCACTAGGAAGGCTCATCTGATCCAGTGAACATCTCTGTGCGGTGGGGGGCGGGCTGTGGCTTGGAGAGGGGCAGCCACTGGGCCAAGGTGACCCTAGGTGGCAGGAGAACTCCAGACCAGGTTCATCCACCACCCGCGGAGAAATTAACTGTAACCTGATTAATTGTAACCTGATGCCTCTACCCTGGAGGAGTGGAGGGTGGACTTTCACTAACTCCCACATGCACAAGACCCTCCCTCGCCCCTGGGGGCCCCTCCAACCTCGCCCCACCCACTGTGCCAGCGTCCCCCTGGGCTCTGTCCGTGCTTTCTCCTTCCAGCCTCCTGCCTGCCTGCTGCACCCAGCTGAGGCATCTGCCCTCTTCCAGCTTGGACTGGCCAGTTGTGGCCTCGGAGCCCAACTGTTCAGCCCGAACCCTCTGCCCTTCTCTCTGAAGGATGACCCCACCCTTCCCTCGTTAAGCCCCTTGTCCACCTCCTCCAAGCTCCCTCCACCTTGCCAGGGCCCTTGGCCCGGCTCCCAACCCTAGTGGGCACTTGGTCTTGGCTGTACTAGTCCTGTCCCAGTGTGGATGTAACTGTGTGCCTGGCTGTGACCTTGAGGAGACAGATTGATGTTGCCCAGTGCAGTGGGGCATGGTCTTGTGATCTTGAAACGTCCCTGTTGATGTCCTTGTTTGTGGTGCCATTTGTGGGGGGCTGCATCCTGCTCACGTGTGTGATCCAGGTGCTCACATGTGAACCCTGAGGAGTGAGTGACCTTGAACACCAAGCAACTGACTTGGGAGCTGATCTGGCAATGGATAAATATGTCCTGTCCTGGTTGCCTGTGTCTCCAGCTATATGTCCTTGACCTTGAATGACCAGACCTGTGTCCAGATGTTACTCTGGGGTCTAGTCTAGCTGGTCCACACCTGAGTATTGGTCCTGTGAATCTCCACAGAGTCGCTTGGGGATGAGTCAACTTTGACCTTGCCTATCTGTATCTGGGTCTGGTCCTACATCTGACTTACATTGGCTAAGTGCATGTCCCCAACCTAAACATTCACACATCATGTCTGCATAAATAAACCTACGAGTCCTTTGTTTAAAATAACCAATATTTATTAAGCAGTCACAATATGTCAGGCATCACACACACACACACACACACACACACACGCACACACACCCCTACCTATTTAATCCCTGCAACAATCCTGTCTTACAAATGAGGTAACAGAGGCACAGAAAGGTCCAATAATTTGCTCAGAGTCTTCCAGATATGTTTGGACCCAGTGGGGAGGGGTTACTTTATCATTCCCAATTTATCCTCGATACTACAGACCCGGGTCTGTGGACAAGTTTGGGGGGACCTGAGTGCATAGCAACATCTCTTCACATGTATCTTTATTATTTTTTTAAGATTTTACTTATTTATTTTTAGAGAGTGGGGAAGGGAAGGAGAGAAACATCACTGTGTGGTTGCCTCTCCACACCCCCTACTGGGAAACCTGGTCCACAACCCAGGCATGTGCCCTGACTGGGAATCGAAACGGCAACCCTTTGGTTTGCAGACCGGTGCTCAATCCACTGAGCCACACCAGCCAGGGCTTCACATGCACCTTTATTAAAGACCCCACCTTGTATGTCCAGACCCCATGTGCAAGTGTGACCACCTGTGACCTCATGTGTGCAGACCCACCCCAAGGATGGAAATTTAGGTCTGAGCCTCTGTGTGCAAATCTGTACCTGTGAATGCACGTGGGTGCACGCACTCGCCTGTGTCTTAACTGTGTGTATTCACACACATGTGACCCCCCTGTGCTTCTTGAAGCTGCAACCTGGGTGCGCACAAGTGGGTTCAGCTGCAAGCGCTGTCCCTGTCTGTTCCGACGTTTGGAAGACCAGTTGTGCCTGTTTGCTTGCCCATGACCTTGTGTGGTCATGCCTGTTCCCCTGTGTGCATGACACACTGCATTTGGCTGAGATGTCCAGACTCCAGAGCCAAGATTGTGTGTCATACAGAGTGAGCGGCCACATCCATTTGATGTCTGGGACAGCTCAGTGACCTTGAATGGCTGGACTGTATCCATTGTCCTTGTCGCCATTCCCAATCACAGAGGACTGCTTGCCGTCTGGCCCCTTCCCTGTCCTTTCTCTCCCAGAGTCCTGTGGTCAGTGGGTAGGAGCCAGGGACAGAGGCACAGCTCTGAAGAAAATAAGCAAAAGCTGTAAAAGCCAGAGAGAAGGCAATGCTTACAAATCAGCAGCACGGACACCTTAGGAAGTTGGAGGGAGGCACAGGTGCAAATTACACAATAAGAGCAGGGTGCCAGAAAGGTGTAGGGCCCAAGGAAAAGGACTCTGTGCCCAGAGATCCCCTCTCCATCTCCTTCCCCAGGGGCCGAGGATGGCAACAGCACGTTGCTGGGAGGTGAGGAGTGTGTGCCCTACTCACAGCCTTGGCAAGTGGCGCTCTTTGAGCGTGGACGTTTTAACTGTGGCGCTTCCCTCATCTCCCCGGACTGGGTGCTGACTGCAGCCCACTGCCAAACGCGGTAGGAAGGCCAGGGCTCAGGGTCCTCAGGGGGCAGGGCGGGCAGGGTTTAGGGATCTGAGAACCTTGGACTCAGGAAGAAAGAGCTGGAACCTGAGGATTGCGTTCCAGGCGTGCGCGTGATTATGGACACTTTGGTCCCGGTTAGGGGGACGAGAGGGGAGGGGAGGGCTGGAACTCTTGGCTTGGGGGCTTTGGTGGGGGAGGGTAATGGGATATCCAGATTCCCAAAGGGTTAAGGAGCCCCAGGCTGTCCGCCCTCTGATCTTTCTGTCTACTCTGCCCTCCGCGCGCGGGCCCCACGCAGCAACATGGGAGTGCGCCTGGGCGAGCACAATCTGCGCAAGCGCGAAGGCGCAGAGCAGATACGGGCCGTGTCTCGCCTCATCCCACACCCGGGCTACGAAGCGCGCAGCCATCTCCACGACCTAATGCTGGTGCGTCTAAGACAGCCTGCGCGCCTCTCCCGGCAAGTGCGCCCCGTGTCGCTGCCCGTGCGCTGCCCCCAGCCCGGCGAGTCCTGCGTGGTGTCCGGCTGGGGCCTCGTGTCTGACATTGAGCCTGGGGCCACAGGAAGCCGAAAGTCACCAGGTGCGTGAAAGGATGGAGCTGGATGTCAGGCGTTTTAGGGACCCTATCCCTCCAGGGCTTTTGGGCGGAGGCCCCTCCAGAGCCTGAGAATCCGTCGATTCACTCCAGGTTCACCGTCCTCCCCAGTGAACCTCCCAGATGCGCTGCACTGTGCCAACATCAGCATTATCTCAGCCGAATCTTGCAGCAAGGACTATCCGGGGCACCTAGTGAACACCATGGTGTGCGCAGGGGTGCGAGGCGGAGGCACCAACTCCTGTGAGGTCAGAGCCCAACGGGGGGCCGCTCCCTGAGGAGAGAGGAAGGGGGACAGCTGTGGGAGTTGAGTCGTGGAGGGTTTTGCTGGCTTTGGGCCAGAGGAGACCCTAGGGGTAGGTCTGCAGATGGAGAAGGAAGAGCAGATAGAATGGGGGTGAGGTTGGAGTTACCCCGCAAGTGGTGGGTTTGGGTTGGGTTTGGGCTGGGATGGCACAGGCTGGACTTGAGAATGGGAATGGGTTTGTTTTGACTTCCAATGGGAAATAGGTCAAGGTTGAACTGGGGATTGGGTCAACTTTATTTGGGGTGCAAAAGACATGGCGGTGGGGTGGGGTTGGAAGTGAGGATGGGTGTGGGCCTTGTATGATTCTGAATGGGTAAGATGTAGGGGCTGGGGCCGGATGGACTTGGCCATGGACTGGCTGAGTTGTGCTGAGCTGTGTTGGTTAGGCTGGCCCTGGGTTGTATTGAGGTCGTGACTGGTGATTAAGATGGGGACAGTGGATTGGAAGGTTCTCACTCAAGCTTCCCCTTCTCCCCCACAGGGTGACTCTGGGGGACCCCTGGTCTGCGGAGGCATCCTACAGGGCATTGTGTCCTGGGGTGATGTCCCTTGTGACAGTACCACCAAGCCTGGTGTCTACACCAAAGTGTGCAGCTACTTGGACTGGATCAGGGACACCATGAAGAGGCACTGACCGTGTTGCCCTCCCCCCACCCATCATCCCTCTTCCCTTGCCTGTCGTCCTCATGCCCACACTGAGCAGAAACTGCCACAGCAGCTCCATCCCGGCCTGGGACAGAAGCGAGCCAAGACCCCATTTGTCCCAGGCCCAGAGGTTAGCCAAGGGCCTGTGGTTAGAGCCGGTGCTCAAGGTCACCTGTTTAACACCAGGATAACAGCAGTGATGCGAGTTTGTCTGTAAATGTTTCTGTGACTTTCTTCTGGGGGTGAAGGGAAATAGGGAGCAGCAACCGGCTGGGGGACCCAGGTCCCATGCACACTGTTCCTTTTTGCCCACTGCCCCGCTCCCCCATCAAGGAGAAATGGCAGGAAGCAGGGCTCTGTTTACTCACACCCGGAGCCAGCTAGGTGCGCTTGAGCAAAAGACTCCACCTCACTCAGCCTCAGCTTCCCCTTCTGCGAAACAGGGGTCCTCATATTGCTCACCTCATAGGGTTGTAAGGATTAAATGAGCAAATTTATATAAACCAACTCAAACAGAGCCTGGCGCTGGGAAAATACTCTAGATCTCTGAACCCCAGTGAAAGAACCCAGCACACACTCAATGATCAAGAATGACTTCATTTCCACTCTGGCTGGTGTAGCTCAGTGGATTGAGTGCCCGGCTGTGAACCAAAGGGCTGCTTGTTCGATTCCCAGTCAGGGCACCTGCCTGGGTTGTGGGCCACAACCCCAGTGGGAGGTGCAAAAAAGGCAACTACGCCCTGATTTTTCTCTCTTTCTCCCTCCCTTCCCCTCTCTCTAAAAATAAATAAATAAAATATTTTTGAAAAAAAGAATGAATGACTTCATTTTCTTCAAGGTTCACTTTGGAGCTTCCTGGTAGCCTTGGCAAAAAAAGGCAAATGTTCTCCTTTTCTTAGGCAGCTTCCTAACCTACAGCAGAGACTGGGATCCTGTGAGCTACTATAATTTTACTAAACAGCCAAGGGAACATGTCAGAAGCCTATGGGTTTACCACGGAGGCTGCCAGAATCTAGTTTTTTATTCTCTTCAGAGACACCCCAAAATGTGATTTGCAAGGTCACTGAATGTTGAAGTACTAAAACCTGGCCCCTGAGACCAAAATCTTCTGTTGGGAGAGAGGAGATTGGAACTCATGATGAGGATGCTCTCAGGAGGCAGGCAGTCCAGGATTCCTGGGACTTTGGAGGACGTAACTCTGACATCAAGATCTGGGGAACGAGGAGTCAGGGGTGGGGTAGTGGGGTCCCAGTATTGCTGAGGGGAACAATGGAGTTTGCAATGCTAGGAAACATATTCAAGGAGATCACTTGTGGGGTCGTGCTGGACATAGCCCCAACACTCAGACTGGAAGGCTGGCCACAGGGCCCCTGGCCAGAGGAAATGTGCATGGCTTTGGAAATGGATGATAGCTCCCTCCTTATGTCCCTTTGGGAGCAGCTTCTTGCCCTGTATAACTGCTTCTTTGCCGTTTCTTTCTGCGTGTGCACACTGAGGGAACATAGTTTAGAGTCACATGCAAGGCACAGGTCCCCTTTGTCTGGGACCCCAAGTCTCGACTCAGGGAGGTGTGGTCCTGCTTCACTGATCTGCTGCCCATCAGGGCTCCCTGTAACGTGAATAATAAAGGCTACATCTGCTCCAACCAGTCCTCCTTGTGGATTTTGCTTTTGGTTTTTGGTGGTTGTTTGGTTTTTGGAGGTTTTTTTTCCGATTTATCCTAACAAGCCATTGAGATCCCCAGGATCGACCTCCTGCCTTGAACCACAGAAATGTCATATTCTCGGATCTGGGGGAGGTAGGATTGTAATGGGTACCTTAAGATTTTATTATGAGACAGACAATAGACTTTGGGGCCTGGATCCTGAGTCAGAATGCAAGAACCAGGGTGTTTTGCAAGTCACAGCTTATATTTCAGGGGGATCTGGAAGCTGAGAATCTGGCATCTTGGCTCCGAGCAGTGCAGGGAGAAGGGGACCAGAGCCCTGCTGTTGGTATTTGAGGGTGTGTCTTGGGGTATGCAGCCTCACTTGGGGTTCAGGGATATGATGCTTTGTATTGCAGGGAGGTCAGTGATCCCCCTACTTTCCTATTTCTGTCCCCATTCGCTGCCTCACCTACCCTCACTGGTTCTGTCCCTGAGAGCAAGGCCCCAGGAGCTGCTGGCCCTGCCCTGGCTGGCCTCAGCCCCGGGAACACTTCCAGCCCAGCCGAGGGCCTGCAGACCAACAGGTGCTTATTCTCATGTCCCTTCCACAGCTCTGAGGTCGGAGGAGGTGTCCAGCCCCCAGGCAGTGGGGGCAGGGCCTTGGCTAGCCTCAAAGTGCCAGCAAGGCAGGGGAGGGGCCCTAGGGGGATGAGGGCTTTTAAAAGCTTCTCAGGGAGGCTCTTCAGCTGCTGGTTCACCACCTGCCTGCCCCTGGACACCTCTGCCACCATGTGGTTCCTGGTCCTGTGCCTAGCCCTGTCTCTAGCTGGGACTGGTAAGACAGCGGGGAAGATGTGGGAGGGGAACAGGCCCTGACTCTCTTGCTGCCTTCATCCCCTCCTCCACACCCAATGTGATATAATAATAAATCCTTTCCCTTGCACCCAGCACCCCAGCCTGCACCCCCGTATGCCACAGTCCACCCCAGACCAGGGCACCAGGCTCTTTCCGATCTTCCCCACCCCCACCCCCCAAATTCCACCCCAGCCAATCATCCTTGTCACCTTCCTCACTCCCGCACCAGCTCCTGCTCCCTCCCAGGAACCCCCAGAATGTTTTACTCTCTCTCACTGAGACCCCATCCCCTTTGCCATGAGGGCATCCCAGGCCATCTCATCCTCTCTCTTTGGAGGACTCCACCTCTTCCAATGAGTCTCCACCAGCCCCTGGGGCCCGAATCACCCCCTCTCACCCCCAGATCTCTGTGACCCAATGGCCTGGCTCCTGTGTCCTCAGGTCCCTCCGCTCCCTGAAGGTCTTTACTACCCAGCTGTCAGCTCTCAGCCCGGCCTTCCAGGCCCTGGCATCTGCCCCACCCCCACAATCCCGGGACTCTGCCAATTCCATCTGATGCCTTTGCTTCTTCCAAAACAGACTTTCCAGTCCATCCTGGCATGGGGGCTCTGAGAATGTCTCTTTCTCCCCTGGGCCCCCCATGCAGCACCCCGAGCCTTTTCCTCCAGGAAAAACAGGCTCCTTTCCTTGTGGGATTCCCAGCCTCCCTCCCGCTCCAGCTCCTCTCTGCCTGCATCCTTTCTGTACAGCTCTGCTTTTCTGGGATGACTCCCCTCCCCAGGGTCCCAGACACCTTTCCAGCTCAGCTGTCCCACCCTTCCTCCCTCAGGTCCCCCAACATGAGATTCAAAAGCCCCATATGTGGGCCCTCCTGGCGTTCCCACAGCTGCTTGGCCCCTGTTCTGCCTCTTTCTCCAAACCAGAGACACCTGATCCCCCGGTTCCCCATCTCCACAGGATCGCCCAATCCCAGAATGAATAGCACCATCTCTCCTTCTTTTAAAGCCCCCTCCCAGTTCTGACCCCCACGCTGTCCCCAGGGTCCCCACCCCTGTTAGAATGTCATCCCTCTTGTTTTCACTCTTCCGGCCTGTAACCTCGAATTCTCCCACCTCTTCCAGCCCCAACCAGGAACCCCAATCCCCCTAAATCCCCCAGGTGCCCTTAGCCTCTCAGATCTGATTCCCCAAATCCACATCCTTTCCTGAACCCCCGAAAGCCCGGCCCTCGAAAAGGCGCTAACCATGTCGTCAGCCTGGAAGCCCCTCAACCCTCCAAATCCTTTCCCCTCAGCCTCTGAGCCGTTGTCTCGAGGCCTTTGACCTGGTTTCCCTTCTCAGAACCCACAGCCTCTTGTCCCCCAGTCCAAGACCCCAAGCCACCCCCACAAGCCCACCTGCCACACCCCATACCTGCTCCAGGTGCCCCCTGGTTGGCCCCTATCCTGACCCCTGGGGTCTGCTCTTCTGTAAACAGAAAGTCTCCCCACCCAGGACCGACCGCCAGCCCACAGTCTCAGAGTCTCCAGAATGCTGGGCCCTTCCCAACACCCCTTGCCCATGTCCTCAGCCCCTGCTCCTCTGCCCCATGCATGGCTCCCTCTCCTGGTCCTGTGCCCTGACTCGGCACCCTCTCTGCAGGTGCTGCACCCGCCTCACCCGCCATCCAGTCCCGGATCGTAGGAGGATGGGAGTGTAAGCAGGATTCCCACCCCTGGCAGGCGGCCCTGTACCATTACCATGAGCTGCAGTGCGGCGGTGTCCTGATTCACCCCCAGTGGGTGCTCACGGCTGCCCACTGCATAGGCGAGTGAGTAGGGGGAGGGGGTCTGGCGAGGGGATGTCTGTGCTTCCACGTGACTGGGCAGCCAGCACTGTCCCCTGGGATAACCTCAGGGGAGGCTGGGGGACCTAAGGCAGAAAGGAAAGGTTGTGTGGTCCAGGGTCCCGAGGAGAAAGGCAGGGCTGGGCCTGGGTGATGGCAGGGAAGCCCCCCATCCCCACCATGGCTGCCCGAGTCTGTCTCTGTCTCTCCCCATTTCACTGTCTCTCTGTCTTCCTCTGTCCTGTCTCTGTCTCTCGGTAACTGGCTCTGTTATGCATCTCTCTGTGATTGTGATGTTATCTCTCTCTCTCTCTCTCTCCTCCATCCATATCTCTGTGTCTCTCCTTGTCTCTGCCCATCTCTGAGTCTGTCTCCATCCCTGCCTTTCTGATCCTCCAGCTCTTTGCTCTGTCTCTCTCTCTCTCTCTCTCTGGGTCTCTGCCTCATGCCCTCTCCATGTCCCCAGGATGGGACTGAAGGGGACCCCCAGAGAAAGGGGAGGGTTGTCCGCAACATTTGTGTGGGGGGCTTCTGACACTGCCCGGCCCCACCCTTCAGGACAATCCATCCACTCCAGGGGCTCACAGGAAAGGGCTGGTTTCAGTGGGAGCTGGGTGAAGGCCATGGAGGAAGAAAGAAGACATGAGAAGAGGAAGGGAAGGTTGCTGGGGAGGGAAGGAGGCCCCTGACCTTGGGCTGGGGGCCAGGTCACCTGCCTGCTGGGGAACCAGCCCCACAGCCCCAGCTGCACCTGAGCTGGTCCAAGGCCACTCCTCCCCCCACCTGCCCCACCCCCTCCTGTCCTCACTCCCTTTTGTCTCGCACACCCTGTCACTCCCCGGCCTCCTGGGCTTCCACTTCTCTCTCTCTCTCTCTCTCTCTCTCTCTCTCTCTCTCTCTCTCTTCCCTTCCCCCATTCCTGTCTCTCTTAGTCTGTTTCTCACTCGCCTCCCTTATTCTGTTCTTTCACTCTTGTGCCTTCAGTTTCTCTGATTCTCCCTGTCTCCTCCTCACTCTGCCTTTCTGCTCCCTCCTTCTCTCCGTTCTCTTTCTGTCTTCCTCATTCCCCGAAACTTTTAAAGCTCTCTTCTCCACTGCCTTTCTCTTGGTCTCTCGGTCAACCTTTCACACAGTCGCGCCCTCTTGTCTCTGCCTCTCTGTCTCCACGATTCTGAATCTTCTGTGCTCTCTCCGTTTTTTCTCCTTGTTTCTTCTGCTCTTTTGGGACTCGGATGCTGCCCTGCCCCAACTCCCTTTCCCCCTCCTCTCTCCTCATTCCCTTCATCCCCCCACCCCTCTCTCCCCAGAAATTACCAGCTCTGGCTAGGGGTCCACAACCTGTATGATGTCGAAGACCAAGGGCAGTACGCCCAGGTCAGTCAGAGCTTTCCACACCCTCAATTCAACCTGAGCCTCCTGAAGAACCACACCACTTACCCAGGAGAGGACTACAGCTATGACATCATGCTGCTCCGCCTGGAAGAGCCCGCACAGATTACAGACACTGTGGATGTCCTTGACCTGCCCACGGAGGAACCCCAACTGGGGAGCATCTGCTATGCTTCTGGCTGGGGAAGCATCAACCCATATCCATGTATGCCAGCCCAGAGCCCACTGGGTGTAGGGAGGAGGGGCTAAGGGCCCGGACTCCTGGGTCTGAGGGAGGAGGTCCTGGGGTCTGGACACCTGGGCCTCAGGGAGGAGGGGCTGAGGAGCCAGGTGGCATCAGCTAAGGCCATGCATCTCCATGGCCCATAGTCAAGTACCCAGAAAACCTCCAGTGTGTGGACCTCAAACTCCTGCCCAATGAAGATTGTGCCAAAGCCCACCCAGAGAAGGTCACAGATGTCATGCTGTGTGCTGGATACCTGAAGGGTGGCAAAGACACCTGTGCGGTGAGCCAACCTGTTCCTTCCTGGGCTACTCTGAAGTGCTGGGGGACAGAACTCAGATTCTGGTCTGGGGCTGAGAAATCTCCTGGCGTCGGTCTCCAGGGCTGCCCAGACGTGGCTCCTCCCCACAGTGCCTCAGCTCCCCTCCCTTGCCCTCCTTCCTTCCCACATCCCCATCCAGGTGTCACATGCATCCCCCATCCTCCCCATCATAGTTCACCCCTTCCTCCCTTTAATACATATTTATAGTCCAGTTGAAAGCCACGGGCAACTGAGTCTCAGACTCGAGCTGCCTGTCACCACTCAGCCAAAAAGCAGAGACAGGGATTGCACTGTAGTTGCATTTTTATTAATATCAGAGGCCGCAGTCTGAGAAGGTGGCAGGTAAAAACCCTAACATGTACCTTCCCTGGAGCTTTCAGAAGCAGGTTTATAGAGGGGATACGTGGGGATTTGGGGGGATTCCTAGGGACAGCACAGAGGAGCCCTCTCTCTTGGGCGTAAGGAGAGGAGGAGCCAAAAGGGAGGCACACACACTGCCTCTTCCCAGGCTCCTCCCCTTGTTCCGCTGTTATCTCTGCTTCGCGCTAACTTTCCTCTCTTCCCGGGACATCTGTGCTGTGTGTCCTGGAAGCTCTGTGCCCTCTGGTCAGGGAGCAGAGGTATAAACTGTAGGCTCTCCAGTGCCCTTGGTTAGGGGAGATGAGGTCTTGTGATTCACCCACTGGCTCTGATTTGCTCCAACTATTTGGGTTTGTTTCATTTTTCTTGTCTCAGTTTCCCCACCCCACTTGCCCAGGAATTGCCCTAGCTTCTTACTACCCTGTTTCATAGTCAGAGGAAGCTGCTTGGGAGAGGTGACATCTGAGATCAGCCCTGAGGCAGAAAGGTCCTGAAGACAGATCCCTCTTCTCCTGCCTACTGACCTGTCTGCAGGGACTCTCCTCCTGGGTCCTATCCACCACCCACAGACACTGGACCCTGGTGTGACCTCCCCATTGGCTAGAACTCAACCCACTGTCCCCACTATTGGAATCCTCCTCACTTTCCGCTGGGAGTGGACTCCGGACACAGGTCTGCAGACTGACCTCACTCTCTCCTTCTCTCCCCTCTGTTCTGCAGGGTGACTCAGGGGGCCCACTGATCTGCGACGGTGTACTTCAAGGAATCTCGTCATGGGGCCACACCCCCTGTGCCCGACCCGATAAGCCTGGTGTCTTCACCAAAGTTGTGTCCCTCCTGGACTGGATCAAGGAGACCATGGAAGCCAACTCCTGAAGGCTTCCACCCTCTCCCTGAGCCCAAATAAAACCTAATATGCATCAAATACACTTGAAAGTTCTGGTGTCCTTCGGCCTTTCGGATGCAGAGCACCTGGTAGCCTGGGACCCACGGAGGCCAGGCTGGAGCCCGCCCAGTTCTCCCAGTCTCGCCGCAGGAGGCGCACAGTAGTGGACAGGGGGAAAGGAGGGGCCACAGGGCCAGAGACAGGTGCAGACAAAGTGGCAGAGAACGGAGGAAGGGACTAAAGACCGGGCTCAGCTGCGGCAGGTGTGGCTCCGTGGATTGAGTGCCGGCCTGCGAACCAAAGGGTCGCCAGTTCGATTCCCAGTCAGGACACATGCCTGGGTTGCAGGCCAAGTCTGCAGTAGGGGGTGCGTGACAGGCAATCACACATTGACATTTCTCTCCCTTTCTTTCTCCCTTCCTCTCCTCTCTCTATAAATCTTAAAAAAAAAAAAAAAAAGACTGGGTTCATGTGCTGGGCCCGCTCCTGCCTCGCGGGAGAGGACGAGTGTCGAACTCTTACGGGCTGGGTGGCGCCCACACTTTATTGTGGCGGGAAGCCAAGAAGGGGACGGAGGGATGCTATTGCAAGCCATGCCTTCCTGGGGAGGGGCTACATGAAAAACTGGGCAGGGTCGTGTCCACCAGGGTCAAGACTAGACGTCCAGGGACAGGGCTAGCCCTCTGAGGGGGCGGGTTTACGACAAGGACGTGAGGCTTTGGGGCGTGGTTTGCGAGGGCTGGACGCCGGGGGCGGGGCCTCGCTGGGATGCGGGCAGGGCCACGCCCACTGACCACCCTGCTCTGGCTCGGCCTTTTGGGGTGAGGGCAGAATGAGGACTCAGTGGACCGGAACAAAGTCGCAAAGGGTGAGCCCAAGCTCGAGGGACCGGGCTTTGTCTACAGTCCTCGAAGGGCTGGCTTGTTCTCCACGGAGGTCTCGTCTCAGGCGCGTGGCCCAGCACCTGGCTGCAGTACCTGGCAGCGCCCTGAGACACGGTGGCTTAGAGAGGTGTGGCGGGAGTCTCCGGGAGCGGCAGTGAACTGGGAGGGTCCACGATTGGCTTGGGGTCTCCCACTGACTGCTGCCTGACCATGTGCCTCCGGGAGCTGTGCTGCGCCCACCGGCGATAGCTCATCCGCCGATTGCTCACCCGCTGCTCCCAGGAGATCGAGCTGAGGCCCCACATGCCCACGTGGTTTAAGTAGCTCAGAGCTCCTGGGCAGAGGGGCCTGGGTGGGCCATTGAACTCCCAGCCCAGCCCTAGGCCCCGCCCCGTTCCCCTCAGGCCAGCCCCCCTCCGGCCCAAGGCCCTGCCCAGGGTTCTCCCCCAGGCCCCGCCCCCTGCCCGCCTAGGCCCCGCCCCTTCCATCCGAGGCCCCGCCCTCACCGGCCCACAGCATCAAGGCACCGCTGCCCCAGCATAGGTATGTAGACAACAGGTAGGACACTTGTGGCCTCGGGTCCAGGGTCTCGCAGCTTACTACGAAGAGCGTCATGCTGAGGACAATCAGGAGCCCTGCACTTGGGTGGAGCCAGAGATGGACATGAGGCTAGACAGCAACCTCGGAACCCCCAGAAAGAGAACACAGACAGGACAACCTCTCTCAAGCACACACACACACACACACACACACACACACACACACACACCAGACAGAGATGCCTGGAGGATACCCCACACACTCACCCCAACTGAGAAAGACGGAGAAAGGAGACCTGTGAGAGTGGGAGGCGGGGACAGATGCTAAGGTGGGGGTCGCAGGGGAACGCTACCTCCCACCCTACCCCCCCACCAGGAGCCAACACTTACCAATGCAGAAGCTGAGGAAGCTGAAGACGAGGTCGACCTTGTTAAGGCGGTGGAAGACGGACCGGAAGGACAGGCCCATGGACGGGAGTAGGATGAGACACAGGCCCAGGGCCAGCATCATGAAGCCCATGCTCATGTGGATGAGAACTGGAGGGTTGGTGGTCCGCGAGTCACCCCCAGACACTCTCCAAGGTCAACCCCCAAACCGATCCCTACTGAAACCCATGTAGAGCACCCTCGAAGGGCTCCGCCCCGCAAGTTTGACTACAGACACCAACAAAGTCACTCCCAGGAACCTGTAAACTCAAAGTCATCCCCACTCACACCCTCAAAGTTGTCCCAAATCACCCCTCATTTACCCCAAAGTCAACCCCCAGACACCCTCATAATCAACTACACAAAAAACATCAATGTGTGGTTGCCTCTCACATGCCCCCTACTGGGGACCTGGCCTGCAACCCAGGCATGTGCCCTGACTGGGAATCGAACCGGCAACCCTTTGGTTCTCAGGCTGGCGCTCACTCCACTGACCCACACTAGCCAGGGAGAGAATGACTTCTTTTCCTGACTAGATCCTGACTCCACGGAGCTTTGAGAAGAAAGCCATTTCAAGTAGCCAAGAAACAGACATGTTTGGGCAAAAAGGGTACCACGTATTAAACCCAACAAACTCAGGGGAGTCCTGCGGGGTGGTCTTATAAACTCAGAGACCTAAAGTAACCACATAGGATGGTCTGAGGTTAAAACTCTCTTACTAGGCCAGGTTGGTGTGGCTCAGTGGATTGAACACCGGCTTGTGAACCGAAAGGTCACAGGTTCGATTCCCAGTCAGGGCCGGGTCCCCAGTTGGAAGGGCATGCGGAGGGAGCGACTGATGGATGTTTCTCTCCTCTCACGTGTCAATTCACGTGTCAATGTATCTCTCTCTCCCTTCCTCTCTCTAAAAATAAATAAATAAATACATAAAACTGAAGCATAAAAAGGTGAAGAGATGTACCCAAGATCACCCCAGCTACCAAGTGGTTGATCCAGAATCCAAATCCAGGCACTTTGGCTCCAGGCTCTGAGCTACCAAAGACTTCCCCCAAAGCATACCTAAAGATACCTGCCCCTAATAATCTCCAAAGACCCCCTTGCAGGGTGGGTGACTCATAGCCTGTCCAAGACCCTACTGACCAGGGACTTTGCCCAGGCTGGCACACTGGTGCCTGCTGCAGTCGGTCCAGAAGCCCACGTAGCCGGTGTAGGAGCCCTGCAGGTAGGCCATGCGCCCATCCAGCATGCTGAGCACCAGCAGGCTTGCGAGGGTGCTGAAGACAAGGGACCAGCCCCGCAGGATGAACTTTCTGTCCTCCTCCCAGGAATAGTTCAGGTCCGCTGGGAAAGAATAGAGTCCTGGGGATCTGGATCTGCCTGCATCCGTCTGTTGCATGCTGATGTCCATCCCTGACCACGGCTACCCACCCAAACCTCACCTTTTCCCCCACGCCCCTTCCCCTTCCACCCAAACCCCAACCCCAAGCTCATCCTCACCCCTGTTCCTGTCTCATCCCCAATTTTAACTTTATCTCCAGCACCATTCGCAGCCCTGGGTCATCCGCAATATTCTAGAACTATACCCGCTCCCAGCCTCATCCCCTTATTTCCCTCCCGGCCACAAATCCCAACCCAGGACATGCACAGCTACAACACGGGATCCAGAGCATGTTCACAAGGCCAAGACCCACCCAGAAGTCACCGAGCCCCTGTGATCCTACCAACCTTCCCAGGTGGCAGGAACCCCTGTCCTCCATTGCTCGCTCACCTCCAGCCACACTAAACCTCACAGGGTGCCTCCCACACACCAAGAGATTTCCTGCCTCAGAGTCCTCCACACACTGCA
The DNA here is from genome assembly GCA_007922815.1 of Macrotus californicus. Lineage (NCBI taxonomy): Eukaryota > Metazoa > Chordata > Mammalia > Chiroptera > Phyllostomidae > Macrotus > Macrotus californicus. Next base: position 46,421 of record VMDR010003012.1, on the reverse strand, counting down.
GGCCGCTCCTTCTACCTGGGGGACTCTCCTTCCACCTTTGCCCAGGCTGCCCTACTCACCCTCACCTCCAATGTCACTTCCTCACATCTCCTTTCCCGACATCCCCACCCCACCCTCCAGCCTCAGTTCCTGGACGGGTTGCCCATGAAATGTTCCTATAGTACAATGTGCAATTCTTCACCGACACGTCATTCATTATTTCACTCACTTTTTTTGGCCCTACCAATCCTCCCCAACAGACCTCCATGAGGGTAGAGGGCAAATCTCTTGTGTTTCCTGCTTTCCTATTTTTAAATAAATATATTCACACATGAATGGGCGTGCGAATAAGTGAAAGGGGGTGGGGTACATTAATGGTATCGACTCATAGTAGCTCCTTTCTCTTCTTTTATGGTATATGTAATGTGCATTTCAGAGGAAGTTGGGCATATGGGTCTGGAACTCAGGAAGGAGCTTGGGGGATGGAAAAAATCTTTTTGAATCAAAATCAGTATCTATGGCCCTGGCTGGTGTGGCTCAGTGGATTGAGGTCCGGCCTAGGAACCAAGGGGTTGCCAGTTCGATTCCCAGTCAGGGCACATGCCTGGGTTGCAGGCCAGGTCCCCAGTAGGGGGCATGAGAGAGGCAACCACACATTGATGTTTCTCTCCCTCTCTTTCTCCCCCACTTCCCTTCTCTCTAAAAATAAATAAATAAAATATTTTTTAAAATTCAACAGGTTTTTTATCACAGTGGGTGTTACGTGCTATTTCATGCTATTAACCCATTTCATCCATACAACCAACACTCTGAAAGATCATTGCCTCCACTGGTAGAGGAGGAAAAAGAGGCATAGAGCAGTTAAATGGATATTCATGTAATTAAAGATATAAAGGTTGGTGGGGTTTGTTTATTTCATTTATTCATTCTTTTATTTTTGGTTTGTCTGTTTTTCAAAAGATCATCAAAAGCCAAAGGAAAGGAAGAGAGAAAGAGCAGTTTGCACATCCCCCACTCCTGATGGGAATGGCTGCACACAGGCATTGGGGTGCCTGCACCCCCCGTGAGCCTCTCTCAAGCTCTTCTTGAGCTGTGACTTGTAGATCTTTGAGGGCAGGAAGCAGCCTGATCTTCCCTGGGTCCCTGAGGCCTCAGGGATAGGTGAAGAGAGGCAGAGACAAGAGAAAGAAAGGGAGCTCAGAGAGACATGGAAATGAAGAAGGCAATAAATAAAGAGATGAAATGGGTTCAGAAACAGCCCTAGAGAGGGGCGGGGCAGGTAGGAAGAGGGAATGGTAAATTCAGATCTCAGCCCCCCCAACCTCTACCCTGAAGCTGTAAGAACCAATCTCAGAGATGCTGCTGACTCAGCCCTACCTAGTCCTGACCCCACTCTGGCCCCTCTCTGGCCCTGTTGTCTCCACCCTGAGATTGCTCCCTACCCCGCACTCCATGCCTGCCCTGTCCTGACATCTCTCTTATCCAGCTGTAACCTCTTCTTGACCCAGTCCTGACCCTGCCCAGATCCCACACTCAACACACCCAGCCCCAGCCCCAGCCCCACCTCCCATGTCACTCACACAGGTCTAATGTGGAGTCCATGGCCAATGTCCCAACCTCCTGGAACTCCTCCAACTGTCATGGAACCTCCCCCTCTGCCCCCCCGCTGCAGGACAGACTGAACCCCTGAAGCTTGCCTGTGAACAATACGGGAGACCAAGAAACACTGGAAAAGGAAACAAAGAGATCCAAACCCCAAGGGACAGAGCCTGAACTCAGAGAGAGACCAACGGACTTCCATGTGGCCATAGAGGTGCCAGGAAAGAAAGGCTGAGGCAGTTAGCAGGCTGTTGAGGGCATCTGGGGACCGGTCTTGCCCTGCACCTCCACATGTCCCAGAAGTCCCAATCTGGCCAAGGGAGCAACCAGTCAGATCTCCTTCCAGAAGCTCCCAAAAATGACACCCAAGATGAGACTCAAGACACTTTGCCAATTACCTACAGGCCCAGAGTCAACATCCAAAAACCTCCACCAGCTAGCCGCACTCACCAGGTCAGCATCCAAGAACCTCCACCAGCTAGCCACACTCGCCGGGTCAGCATCCGAGAACCTCCACCAGCTAGCCACACTCGCCGGGTCAGCATCCGAGAACCTCCACCAGCTAGCCACACTCACCGGGTCAGCATCCAAGAACCTCCACCAGCTAGCCACACTCGCCGGGTCAGCATCCAAGAACCTCCACCAGCTAGCCACACTCACCGGGTCAGCATCCAAGAACCTCCACCCATGGTCCACACTCTCCGGGTCAGCATCCAAGATCCTTCACCCATAATCTACACTCGCCGGCTCAGCATCCAAGACCCTCCACCCATTTTCCACACTCGCCGGCTCAGCATCCAAGACCCTTCACCCATTCTCCACACTCACCGGGTCAGCATTCAGGAACCTCTATCCATTCTGCACACTCGCTGGACCAGTATCCAAGACACACCACCCCTTAGCAATGGCCATGGGGCCTGTTTCCAAGACACATTGTCAGTTCCCTACAGTTCCCACTTCCATACCCAAGATGTTACACCAGGTTTCCAAACTTCCCAAGTCAGTCCCCAAAGCCCTTCCCCATTAACTACCCACACCCCCAATAGAGAATCAATCGCCCCCATCAGTCGTGTTGGTTTCCACAGCCAACTGCCAAGAACCCAGAGTCTCCGCTCAAGTCCTGAAAACTCCAGGTTACCGATCCGGGCCAGAGTTGATATCCCCCCTTCAATTACTCATAGCCCAGAGGCCAGTATCAATAGCATCGAATCAATTTTACAGGCCTCCCAGAACACTTTCAAAAACTCTTTGGCCAAATTCCAATTCACTGAAAATACTCTAGAGAGCAACATCCACAATGTGCCAGGCAAATCTATGGACATCAGCTCTAGCAGGTGAGAGGCAGAGGTCCAGGCAACAGGCCAGGTTCTGGGTTGGAATTTGGAGGGAGGGGCAGCAGTCAAAGGTCGGAGGGTATATCAGAGACTGGAGGTTGGACCTAGATGTAGCAGGGCTTGGAAGCTAGACCTGAGAGCTGGCCCTGGAGAGGGCATGGCATAGGAGCTGAACCTGTGACTCAACCCAGGAACTGAATTTCAGGGAAGCAGGGCCTGGAAGCCGGATCTGGAGGCTGAACCTGGGTGAGCATGTCCTAGAGGCAGGCCCTGGAGGACAGGGGGCATGGAGGATAGGCACACGGAAGACACATTCTGAAGGCTAGACTGGGTGAGGCAGGGTCTGGCAGCTGGACCTAGGGTGGCTGGACCCAGTGCTGACCCTGGCGGTGGGCGTTCTGCTGCAGGTTTCAGGACATGCGTAGACAAAGACTGTCACAGCTGCCCTTCTGCCGGCGGCTGCTGCATGAGGCCAGGAAGATCAGTCGCCAGCTGAGTCTGTTGCTGAGCCTGGCTGGCATGGTGATCCTCGGTCTCATCTCTCTGGGCCAGCCCTGGATGCACTTCCAGGTGCCACTGACACCTCCTGGGGACACTGCAGGCCCCCTGACCATCCCCATCAACACCATCTTGATAGTGCGGTGTTCTGACAGCTCCTGCATGCAGGAGCACGACTACAATGCGTGTAAGGCCCATCCCTGAGACTCATTTCTCCTCTGCCCCGGGACCCCCTTCCCTGGGATGATTCCTCCCACTGCCCCAGGTTGGTCCTCACTGCCTTGTGCTCATCCCCACCTACGTGATACTCATCCTGGTGTTTCTGCTCCTCTTCCTTCCCCAGACTTGTTGGACTTAGCCTGGATCTCCCTCCTCATTGCCAGCATCACCGGCTCCTGCCTCTGCCTCATACTCATAAACCTCATCTTCTTCACCACCTCCAACTTTCCCATTCTGGACTTCTCCAGCATCATCATCAGTATCCTGACAGGCATGGCCCTGAGATCCTTCTATTAGGGACACCGAGACAAGACGTGTTTAGCCCAGTGTCTACCATGACACTCACTCCCTTCCCCACCACACTCCAGCACCATCTGCATCCTCATCCTCAGCCCCACTCCAAATGCTATCTCCCAACCCATCCCAATAAGAAATAATCACATTTCAACCTAACCCCATCTCCAGCCCCCATACCAGCCCCCATGTCACCTTCCATCTCCATCACCAACAAATCTCAGACGCATCCACCTCCCCTTCCCCATGCTTCTCCCCACCCCCATTCCAATCCAATCTTTTCTCCAATATCTAAGTCTCCCCACACCCCTTTACAAATCTCAACACCCAGCTGCAACTCCATCTCTATCACCAGTGAACCTCACTCTCAAACTCAACCCAACCTGTTCCCAACTCCACCCTCTTACTAGTTTCCTTATTTCCAGCTGCAACCTAACACCAGGCTCAACCTCAACCTTCATTCTTATCACTCAGACTTCAGCCTCTACCCAGTATGCAACTCCATGTCCAATTCCAGCCCCATCCCAAATCCTGTCTCCCCACTACCACCAGCTCTGTGATCTTATTCAAGCTACTTAATCTTTCTGAGCCACAGTTTTCTCTTCTGTAGTGTGGGGGAAAATTCCCTACCATGTGGAGATGTCACGAGGACTGAGTTAGACAATGTCAGTACTCGATAGATAATAGCTATTGCACATGTCCTGACCTCCATGTTCCCACCCATATAATTCAAAATTTATCTTCTGATTAGAATAATTTAGTTTTCCACTTGCACGCTAGACCACACTTTTAAGAAAAGGAAGCGGTGGGGAGTGCTTTAATTTGGAAATGAAGGATGTTGTCTTTGCTTGTAGCAATTGACCCCAACTTTCAGTTGCATCAAGAGAACATTTTTAGAGAATGATAGTAAGGCCAAGAAGGGAGACCACTCAACTTCCTATTTCCTTGTTAGCAAATGTTATTTGTCCACTTTGTCTGTTAGCTTTTTCTAATTGTTTAAATATAAGGTACATAGGGTGGAAAACACCTCAGTTTTATGTCCTCTAAACTAGGACATTTTTCTGTCTTAAAACAATATTTTTTTTTATTTTTAGAGAGAGAGGAAGGGAGGGAGAAAGAGAGGGAGAGAAACATCAATATGTGGTTGCCTCTCATGCACCCCCTACTGGGGATCTGGCCCACAACCCAGGCATGTGCCCTGACTGGGAATTGAACTGGCGACCCTTTGGTTCCTAAGCGGGACCTCAATCCACTGAGCCACACGAGCCAGGGCTAATCTAGGACATTTTTCTCTAAGAAAATCATTTCTGCCTATTCTCCCTTTTCATTAAGTGGAAAACATTTTCTATATATATTTTTCCAATAACATAAAGAAAAAAAAATCACCCAGTACTCCACCCACTACCTGAAAAAAAAATTTCATTTTCACACCTTATCTGTAATTCATATAATTTCAAAACAGTGAAAATACCCAGATTGACAGAGTTCCTTATCCACTACCTCAGAAGCCCCAAATTAAAGACCCAGCATGACGAGAGCAGTCAATTTTGATGCTTGAGGGCTCACTGTGTGCCAGGAAATGTGCCAAACTCAGTAACTCCTCATGTCAGCCAAGGAGGTGGTTCCTGTGCTTATGCCCACCTTACAGATGAGGGGAAGGAGGCTCAGGGAGATGGAGTGGTGCCCTGACTGGTGTAGCTCAGTGGATTGAGTGCCGGCCTATGAACCAAGGAGTCACCGGTTCGATGCCCAGTCAGGGCACATGCCTGGGTTGTGGGCCAGGTCCCCAGTGCAAGGCGTGAGAGAGGCAACCACACATTGCTGTTTCTCTCCCTTTTTCCCTCCCTTCCCCCTCTCTCTAAATACAGAAAATCTTTTAAAAAGAGAGAGAGAGAGGGAAGGAGAGAGAGATGGAGCAGCTGCCCTGAGGTGGGAGATAAAGGCAGGACAAGAGCTGAAGAGCTCCAGGCACTCGGCCCCAAAGTCTGTGGTTTTTGAGACCACCATGGCCTGCCTAAAGAGCAAGATTTGTGCTTCCAGTGTCACCTACCATCACACGGACAGAAGCTGTTATTCTCCTTGCGAGCAGAGGTATAGGGAGGTGAAAGAACGTGGGAGAAGAATGAGCAAGAGCCAGGCAGCCACACAGCTGTGGGCAGCAGGGCTTCACACACCTGCCGCCCAGCCTCCTAACACCTGTGCCCATGCAGGGACCAGCATTATATTGGGTGTCCTGTTCTACCTGATGCAGGCCCATGAGTTCCTGCAGGAAGGCATGACCTACAGGCTGGGGCGCAGCTTCTACCTGGCATGGATGGGCGTCTTCCTCTTCCTGATGACTGGTCTGGGCTGGGATGGGGTTGGGTGGGGGCGGGGTTCCAGGATACAGATGGGGGCTGGGTGGGAAGGAGTTCTGGGTGAGGATGGGGTTGGGTTTGGGTGAGAAAATGGACTGGGGACAGGGCAGGGGATGGGTTAGGGTTGGGTTTGAAGATGGCGGGCAGTTGGGGAAAGTGTAGGTAAAGTGGTTGGGCTCAAGTCTAGGGATGGACTTAGGGACAGGGTAGTGGGTGAGATGAAATTGGGCATGGGGTTGGACTTGGACATGAGTCGAGGACAGTGTAGGGAATGGGGTTTGGGGACAGGGTAAGGGGTGTAACTGGATTTGGGGAGAGGACTGTGGTCAAGGCTGGGCTGTTGAGCTCTACACCTCACCCTTCTGCTTTCTTCCCCCCCGCTCACCCCAGGTTTCTTTTCCTACCTGAACTACATTAACTTCTGGTCCATCCTGGCCCTCCAGGCCATCTGGACTTAGGACGCGTGGGAACAACCCTCCTTCCGGCCTGCTCACTCACACAGCCAAGCACCTGCCAAGCGCCTGACTGCCCTGCTCACTGGCCCCTCCACCCACCGAGACCCTTGTCCTTCTTCAGCCCCCTCAGAACCTCCCCCATTCAGATTACTAATCGGTATTTTAAAAATCTACATTTTTGCCCAGAACATCCTTTTAGCTCAGTACCTCGAAAGTGTTTGTGGAATTGCCATCCCTTCCTGGGGCCATTCCTCGGGCCCTGTAGGGTAGAAGGATGGGACTCAGGGGTAGAGGTGAGGGAAGGGATGCAAAAGAGACTTGGGGCACAACGTCAGCAAAGAATTGGGCCAATGGTTCCTGGCATACAGCTGGTGCTCAATCAATGTTTATCGAATAGCTGATTCTCCCCAAGGCCTTTGGGCTTCATCCTTTACTGTAACTTCTTTTTAAATTTTTTATTGATTTTAGAGAGACAGAGAGGACAGGAGGGAGGGAGGGACGAAGAGAGATTTGTCGTCCCACTTCTTTATGTGTTCATTGGTTGCTTCTAGTATGTCCTGGTTGGGAATTGAACCTGTGACCTTGGCATATTGGAGCAACACTCTAACCAGCTGGGCTACCCAGACGGGGATCAAATTTGTTCATTTTTAACACAGACTGAGCTGTGCCAGACCCTGGACCTATAGCAATGATCAAACCGGACTCAAATCTTTGTTTTTATGGAGCAGATCCAGATGTTTGTTTTAATTAATATAATTCTATATATAATTATACACAAGCAAAGAGTTAGGTATGTTAGAGGACATGAGCTAGGAAGAGAAATAAACGTGTGTCAGGGAGACCAGTCTGGGAAGGGGGGGGGGGGTCTGTTGTATGGACGGAAGGTATGGATGGGGCTGTATGCGAAGATGACATCTGAGCAGAATCATGGCCGAAGAGACGAAGAGAGCATGGGGCTCGACTGGGGAAAAGAGTTCCAGGCAGAGGGAACAGCGAATGCAAAGGTCCTGAGGCCCAGACGTCCTTGGCAGGCTCCCGGTAGACCAGGAAAACCAACGGGCTGGGGTAGCCTGGGCGTGGCAGCGGAGGGGGCGCGACGGCGCCCAGGTCCCTCTCGGCCTGGTGGCCACAGCGAGGCTTCTGCTTTCCTCTGCGAGAGGACAGGGTGGGAAATGCCTCGCTTTCCTAAGATAGGAGTCTGCGCCTCTTCCTTTCACGTCAGACGACAGACTTCACGGGAGGAGTCTGCCAACTGGAAAGAAGAAAAAAGCCCAAATGACCGGGGTTTTGTTCATACAAGGGAAAACAAGTGTGTGTGGGTGTGCGTGCGTGCGTGCGTGCGTATCTGCGCGCGTGTAGCTACAAAGAATCCACACCAAACTGGTGACAGTGGCGACCTCTGGTGAGTTGGGTTTGGTATGCAGAAGTTTCATGCTTTTTTATCTTTGGAAAAAAAAAAAAAAAACGTTTGCAATGATGTCTGTTGAAAGACACGCCTGAGATCGCGAACCCTAGCAAGAATCCAAGCCCCCAGGGCTTCGACGATCTAAACCGGGAAATGAGCCCCCAAATCCGGTGCTGCCTCAGCCCCAGGGGTCCTGTTCTCAGCGCCTCTTCCCTCGGACCCGGGAGTCCAGGACCCCCAGCCCCTTCCCCCTTCCCCAGAACCAAAGTCTAACAACCCGGTTCCCGCGCCCCAGCTCAACCTCTAAATGCGCCGCGCGGGCTCTTTCCCAGAACTCCGCCCCTGTCAATCTCAGCTCTGGCCCCACCTCCGACTCTGCGCGGAGATGGGGACTTCGTCTGGGTCAGCCCCGCCCCTTCAGCCTCAGCCACGCGGGCAATTCCAGCGGTTTCCCTTTCTGGCCCCGCCCACACTCGGGGTCCTTTCCCTTCACGGTCCCACCCTTCTGGGCCGTCCACGGAGTTGCCTGACGCTCCTGACAAGACAACGGGCAGCGACATTTTCTTTCTTGCTCTTCTCTGCCCCCAGAGACAACGTCTTAAGCCCTGGTCAGGAAGTTTCTAATGGGCTAGATACTGTCCCGTCCCCAAGCAGCAAAGCTGGGTTTCCGGCACCGGCGGGTACACTGGATGCCTCGGGGCGGAGTCCGGACAGGCCGTGGGGGAGGGCCTTGCGAGCGGCGCGCGCTATAAGAACGGACACGAGGCTACCCGCATAGGCTTTGAAGAAAGTGAAGGTTGGTTGAGGGTTTTCGTAAGTTTCTGGTTTCTTTCCGGGACTTTGGGGCCTGGGCCCCCCGCGTAATGCGGCGCCCGGGGCTGCGACGGGGTGGCCTCGTTGTCGCATGGTTGGGATCACGGCCTTCGTGAAGGCCCTGCGCGCGCTCGGAGGCGAGGCCTGGGCTTCCCCCGCGGGGCGGGCGATGGCGTCTTTAGGGGTGTTCACAGTGAGGGGGACTCTCGTCGCCGGAGCGAACGGGGGCCTCGGGGGCTAGCCCTCCTTTGTCTGCACCGCACACCGGCTGCGCCATGTCTGCGGCGCACGTCGCAGGGCTGCGCCATCTTGTGCATCTTTCTCGGTGGGTGGGGAGGGGAGCGCAGGTGACCCCGAGCTCTGAGATTTCCCACCTGGCGCAGGATACACGTGCTTCCCTTCAGACGTCGCTCCTGGGTTTTCAGTCCCACTACGCTGGCTTTTATTTTATTTTTTACTTTTACCCAACCTTGACCAAAGACTCTGGGGTCCTTGGGGAAGGCGGCAGTTAGGCTCCCAGGGGTCACTAAGGGAAAAGTGGGGGCGGGGTCTCTGAGTGGATTGTTTCTGAGAAGCAGAGAGAAATGCTCTTCGGAGAAAGCCAAGGAGGCCTTTGGTCGCCTCCGGGTATCATTTTGACACAGTCACTCCACCTAGTTTGTTACGTGTTATTTCTGGGCTAGTCCGGCCCCGAGATCTTGGACTTCCCGTCCCCTGGCTGCTGAGCAGTGCCACGCCCCGGCCCCGGCTCGCAGCCTGCGGGCAGGGCGCGCTGGTCTTCCGTCCGCCCGCCCGCCATCACCGTGTTTGCATTGTTTGTGCCTAGTGTTTTGAAAGTAAGTTTCTTATTTCATCCAAAAGAGTTACCATTTATGTGCCTAAAGTAACATTTGCTACTTAGGGACAATCCATTGTCACCCCTAATGTTTCCCAGTCTCTAAATGTGGTTAGCATGGTCTCTGTCCCTGAAGGTGAGTGGCCTCGGGGCCTGGTTGCAGGCAGGCTGGGGCTCCCATGATGTTCAGCACTGGGCTCCAATCACCCGTGAGGACACAGTGCCCCCCCTCCCAGGACCTTTGACACCTGGGGGTCTGAGGGGCCCTGGTTTGGATGTTCTCTGGATGCGCAGACTGGTTTCTTTGCCCACCCTCACCAAGTCCTTTCTGTGTTACAGGTTTCTCTCTTCAAGCCTCCAGAACCACCCACCACTGCCCCATCTGGGTAAGAACGTCTTGCTCCCATTCCCTGACCTGCCCAGGTCTAAAATCGCCCACATTTTGGGTGACTTCATATATCCTTGGGGCCTGATTTGCATGGCAGCAGTCATGTTCAGTACTTAACATACAGACCCCAGCTCTGCTGTTTGTGGGTTTGAAGGTGTCAGTCAAGTGTTTGTGTGTGTTCCTGAGCCTCAGTTTCTGTGTCTGTAGGGCTGACGCAGCATGTCCGAAGCAGACAAGTTTGTCCTCTCACAGCTGGGGGGGGGGGGGGGGGGGGGGGGGGGGGGGGGGGGGGGGGACAGGCGGGCAAGGGTTGAATCAAGTGAAATACACAGGCATCTGGAGTGGGGACTTACCAGAAGTCCCATTTTCAGACTTAGCAGAAGAAACAATCTGGATACAGTGTATCTTTCAGCCAAGCTGAGACAGCATCCCCTGAGTCAAGTGCTATAAAACCGGATGCAGTTCTTAGATTGACACAGTAGCTATTCTTACAGGAACATAATGTATCTGGCAAATGTTTGACAAGGGTTTCAAAGGCCTAAATCATAAAATGGGCCTGGATACATGTCCAATAAGAGGCACAGTGTTCTCAGCTCTGTTCCTTGCATGTCCGCAGTGGCGGGAACACCGGCTGGCCGCAGTGAATCAGTGTTCTTGGGATTCTCGGCCGCCCTTCATGGGGGAGAAGCTGCTTTCCAGGGTGAGCTCAGGTTCTGGGAATTGTCTTTCTGGTGGGCTGACGTCTTCGCCCAGGCATCCTCTGCAGGGCTCTGCACGTTCATTGCCCTCTGACAGACTTTCTGGGAAAGTTGAGAGGATCGGAAGGTGCCAGCTGGGTGGGGTGGATGGGGATGAGGGTCATGGAATGTGTGTTGATTTCTAAGGCAGCCTGGTCCCATAGGCGCTCCGCTCTGTGTTGTCCAGTCCAGTAGCCACTGGCCTTGTGTGCCTCCTGAGTACCTGAAGTGCGGCTACTGCCCCTGGGAACTGGACTTTTTAATTTTATGTAAATTTGAAGTGTCTTTGCCTTTCGGACAGCGCCTTCCCACCCAAGCCTTGGGTTTAAGCGTTTCTGCCTGCTAAAGAGTAGCTCACCAGATCCTCCCTGGCTCCCAGTGACAGGCGTGTAACCTTTCCCTGGTTCCCAGAAGGTTCTGGTGCAGCGGGTTCCCCAAGTTAGTTGGAGAGCAAGGAAGAGCGATGTGGGGCTCCCTCAGAGTGGGAGGCTTCGGAGAGTTGGGTGGGGAGAGCAGGCCGGAGGTGCGGGCGGAGCAGGTGCGTCCAGCTCCTGGGAGCTGGGCCACAGGAGGCGCCCCCTCATCTCACTGAGTTCTTGTCTACAGGGCAAATCTATTTTGATTTTAACTGGTGGGGCTTAGGGCAGCTGCTGCAGGTCATACAAGATGTGACACCCAGAGTTAAGCCACTGAGAGGTGGCAGTGGGCAGGTGTGGTGTCAGAAGGCAGGCCATGGGGGTTGCCTCTTTTGGCAGCTCAGGGGCCAACTGTCAGTCATTTTTCCTGCCTGGATCTCTGAGTTCTTGTCCATGTCGTCCCCTCGCCCAGAGGGCAAGGGCTCTGGGACCTGAGTGAGGGCGGGGACTAGGGCAATGGGGCCCCCATGATGTCCAGCACTGGGCTCTGACCTTCCCTGAGGACACAGTGCCCCCTGGGACCTTTGACACCCAGGGGTCTGAGGGGCCCCAATTCTGAGGAGGGGCGGATGGGGGCGAGGTTGTCCTGCACCCCACTCATCTCATGCTGCCACCTCCCCCCCCTTCCTGCAGGCAGTTCCTCCAGGAGCGGAAGGGCCCATCCATCCCTCGGTAAGAGCAGATCAGGCTCCCTCGTCTGTGCTTGGAACATACATGCTGGGGTGATGGTGTAAAGGCGAATGCGGAGCAGAGAGGCTGAGCGGGGCACCGTTCTCTTACTCAGTTCATTTACTCCTCACAGTGACGCTGTGGAGTGGGGGGGCGGTGAGGGGACATGTACAAAGGAGGGGCTGTGGGCATAGCAGGGAGACATCCTGTGTCAAGAGTCCCAAAAGGGCTGAGCTTGGGGCCCCTGTGATGTCCAGCACTGGGCGCTGACCTCCCATGAGGACACTGTGCCCCCTGGGACCTTTGACACCCGGGGGTCTGAGGGGCACCAGCTCGGGGTGGGGGGTGTTGGGGGCTGTAACTGTTTTCCCCCACCTGATGATGGCTCCTGTGGCAGCATCCCTCGGGCTGCCTGCTGTTCCCTCCAGGGCGACCGTGACCATGGCCAAGAGAGCGCCAGCACCCACCCAAGTGGGGCTGGGGGACGACTACAGGTACACGGAGCTCCTGGCCATCGCGCAGCGCTTTAAGCAGAGCCCCAGCGAGCTCATCACTGCCTGGATCCTGCGTGTGTACGACCAAGGCGGCTCGGCCCTGGCCCTCACCTGCCAGGAGCTGGTGCTGCTGGGCAGCCTGACCGGTGACGCCGTCTTCAACTACCACTGCAAGGGCCTGCAGGGTGGCTGCAGGGCGCTGCTCACCTGGCTGCTGCAGGCCTGGCGTCAGCGCTGGAAGTCCTTCCTGCACTTCGAGGGCGCCGAGCTGCCCTTCCGGCCCTGGGCCACCATGGAGGAAGGCATCCAGCTGGTGCGTGAGCTGGGCATGCTGGCCTGGATCTACCACGAGCCCACCTCGCCCCCTGCACTCGAGCAGCTGCCGCGGCCAGCCCCTGAGGACTTACCCTTCACGCACCACCTGCAGCGGCACCTGCTGATGGCTGCCCCCCCTGAGCTGCGGGTCACGCTGGTCAGCGTGCTGGTCAAGGGCATGACGGTGCTGGAGGCCGTGATGCAGATCCGGGCCATCGCGGACATCGGCCTGCTCTGGCGCCACAGTCAGCCAGGCCGTGCCAAGCTCATGCTGGGCCCCAACCCGACGCGCAAGGACCTCCTGGGCTGGCTCCTGAGCCACGGTGTGCCCAAGGAGAAGGTGGAAAAGCAGCCCACCAAGGTCCTCCTGGAGCTGTACGTCAAAGAGGCCAAGGGCTGCCAGAGCCACCTGGCCTACATGCTGGGGGAGGAGCAGCCTGCACCCTATGCCTACTCCGACCAGGCCTGCGGGGAGGAACAGCCCATGTGCCCTGACTAGGAGCCTGGGAGCCAGCAGGGTGGAGAGCTGGGTCCCCAGAGGCTTGACAAAGCCCTGAGCATTCCTGGGGGGGGCCACTGAGGGGACTCCCACCTGCTCTTGAGCTTCCTGGGGACAGTCTACCCTCACAGTTTCTGAGGAGCCCAGAAGAATGTGGCCTTGCCCCTAGCCATGCCATAAGTGCCACCAGCCAGAGCTGGTGGAGGGAAGCAAGCTGGCTGGGCACACAGTGGCTCCTTAGAGAGCCCAGCAGGCATACATTTCAGCCCAAATGGCATGGTGGGTGGGCACCCACCCCTCTGCCCCATGGGCCCCCAAAGCACTACAGGCCCGGGGGGGAGCCCCATGGCCTATGACATGAAGTCTCCCTTCTTCCTGAGGGCTTTGTGTGTGTGTGTGTTTAATGCCTTGTTTTTACCTCATACTTCAAGCATGTGTACACTTTAGTTTTAAGGACCCTCTTTCCTCTTGTCACGGCTTTTCTCTCAGCACTAGTTTGTACCCCTGGCTGGCGTGGCTCAGTAGACGGAGCACTGGCCTGCAAGCCGGAGGATCAGCAGCTTGATTCCCAGTTGGGGGCCAGGCAAGAGGTAACCAATTGATGTATGTCTCACTCATCAATGTTTCCCTCCCTTCCCCGCTAAAAATAAATTAATCAAATCTTTTTTTTTTTTTAAATAAAGACTTATTTTGTAACGCCTTTCTTTGTTATAGCAGACTTGCTGTTTGCTCCCTTGGGGAAATGACGGCCAGACCAGCCTTACCCAGTCTAGCAGCATGTGTGGCTTCTGGTCAGTGTCCAGGCCCTTTGTGGGGACGGATGGCCCTGGCAGTTGGTGCTGAGCACCCCCATGGATGGGAGAGGTTCTCCCATAGCACACGTGGCCACCTATGAAAGTGAACCCAGATACCAGGCAGGGGTGTGTGGAGGAGAGGGGCAGGGGCACCTGCCAAAACTGTCTGGGTCTCCCCTGGATCTCAGCAAGAAGCTCAGTCCGGACCCAGGACCCAGAAGGGGACGGCATTCTGTGGTGTGGCTGCCTTTCACTTCTGAGGCCCATGACTGCTCTGCACCTCCAGGGACGATGATGGGTGGGACTCCCCAGGGATGGGTGTTCCTGATGAGCTACCTTTAGGGCCCAGGGCATAATCCCCAGCCCTCAATGCTGGGAACTGGGCAGACCCAGATGAGGCTGCATTGGGAGCCCCTGGCCTTTTCCTCTCTCAGTCCTGGGGGACCTGGACCCTGATTTCCCTAGTGGAGGTTGGGACGGTCCTGGTAGCTGGAAATGACTTCCAGCCACGACCCCCACCCCGGTTCTGATCCTCCAACTTGACCATTTGGGATGGGTACCCAGTGACAGTGCCCACTGCACAGCAGGACCCTCCCTGCAGTGTTCTAATTTGGGGTGCTCACATTTGCCCAATGGTGCCACACATGTAGGGCCAGGCCACACCAGGAGGAGACCTCCCCAGCCTGGGGGAGCCCAACCTTGCCCATTGGCGGGGTGGGCACAGCCTCCCCAGCAGCATGGAGGGTTGAACACAGGAGCCCAAGTGCTGGCCCAGAACTGCACCTGGGCCACTCGGAGCACCCCACAGGGCCTGCGGCTTCACTCCGAGGTGTGCAGAGGCTCTGCAGCGCTGCAGCCACAGGTGGCTGATGAGCAAAGGAAATGCAGCCGGTGTGACTGGGACCTGCATCATACATTTTACTTAGACGGCCAAGTGGCATCCCTGAGAGAAGGGTGCCAGCCGCACCTCTGCCAGTCCCTGGAGGTCAATGTCAGAGGCCACGAGTCCTGGCTCTGCCGAGTGGGCTGGGGGCCCTGAGACGCCAGCCACCTGCCCAGAGTCACACAGCCTTGGGGCTAGCTCAGCTTGGGACCCTCCCTGCACAAGACAGGCCTGACCCGCACCCCGAAGAGCTACTGGTGCCACTCGGCTCCAGGGCTCTGAGTCTGAGCCACGCGTGACCCACGGAGGGGCTCCCGGAGCAAACGCAGCTTTGTTGGGCATCACAGGCATGTGGGGCCCACATGTCACACGCGCCACGCCTGCAAATAACAGGGCGCCCATGTCCTCACCCCTGCTGTCACACATCCAGGCAAACATGAATGTGCCCATACGCATGCCTCACACAGGCACCTGCACACACACCAACACGGCCGCACATGCCTGTCACAGACATGCATAGACGCAGCGACACATACAGTCTCCCCACACGCACACATTAAAAGTGCAGAAACATTTGCATCGGTGTCCACTCTTGGACCACACGCATGTGTGTGCACAGGCTGTGCACGCGCACATGGGTGCACACAAGCGCACACGCCCACAGAACCGCCCTCGGCGCCCCCCACGCGCGCAAGTGGACAGAGTAAGTCACGGGAGCCAGCGCAGCGGGTGAGCAGACATGTTGGGGTCCAGGGGCAGCGGTGGGGACGGGGTGCCCGGTTGCACGGCTCACACGGGGTCTCCCCAGGCCCGCAGGCAGCCGGGTCTCCAGGCCAGCAGGCCCAGCCCCAGGCTGAGCGCCGCCAGCACGGCCACAGCCCCAGCCAGCAGGGGCACCACGGCGGCTGCAGGGAGAACCGGAGGGGTCAGTCTCGGGACCATACCCCTCCTGCCCGCACCCCAACTCCAAGGCCTCACCCGTGGGAGCAGCAGGCTCGTGGGAGCCGTGGCAGGGGACCCCGCGAGCCGGAGGCCGGGCCGGGGCGGTCAGCTGGCGGAAGCGGCCCAGCGGGCAGGGCGCTGGGCACCCGGGGAGGCTGAGGCTCAAGGGCGCGCCGGCGGAGTCGTTGCGGTAGAAGAGGGAGACGGTCACGTTCCTGCAGGGAGACCGGAGGCGGTGGCCGGCGGGCACCTGCTCACCTACCTGACGTCGACCCTCAGTCCGGAGAAGAGCATCCACAAGGAGAGCGGAGCTCCTGACCGCCACCTGTCCAGCTCCGCTCGCCGGCGCCCCGGGCCGGCCTCCCCACCCCCCCGTGTACCCCGCGCGGTCCCAGGGCCACCGCTCCTCACCCCTCGTCTCCGTCCGGGTCCCCGAGGTGCCTCCGGAACTCGAAGCCGAGGCAGGCGGCGTAGGGCGGGGTGTGGCCGTCGTAGAGGCCCAGAGCGCCCTGGAGGGCCAGCAGGGTGCTGTCGTGCTGCCGGCGGATCGGGGCTGAGCCGGCTCCTCGCCTGGTGCCCTCCGTCCCCCAGCTCTCGCCGCGTGCATCCCGCAGCCCCCCAGCCCCCAGATGCGCCCCCCACCGCCAACCTGCTTGGTCAAACGGACCTAAAGTGTGATTGGACAGTTCCGTCAAGGGCCTGCCCTTCCAGAAGAGCTAAATTCTCTCTCTCAGAATGCCACCCCCTCCCTCCGTCCAGGCGCTGTCCCTCTAGTGACATCCGAAAGGGTGGTCTGCAGATACGTGACCCAGAACAGGGGCTGAGGGTTCCGCGCCAGACCACCGGCTCTTCCTCACCCGAACCGCCTTGCCCCCCATCCCTGCGTCCAGGTGGCCCTCGCTGCCTCCCTTCCCGCAGACTCACAGCCGAGTACATGACCATCTTGAGGGGCAGCCCCAGGCGCTGGACCCGGGAGAAGTTAGCCAGGATGGCGTCCAGCAGGATCCCTGAGGGTGCAAAACCAGGGTGCTGAGGACCCCCAGAGGGCGGCGACCCCGCCTCCTGGCCTCCCAGCCCCACACCTCACCCCCTGTCAGCTGGGCCTTCTCTGCCGCCTGGGGTGGGCCCACGTGGGCCCCGATATCCAAAGCAGAGATCTGGGCTAGTGTCCGCAGGACGTCCGGGGAGGCCCAGGCCGGGAGGGGGAGGCCGTGGGCTCGCTGGGGAGAGACACGGAGAGAGGACATCGTGACTGGGGGTGTCCTGTTCTCTCAATGTCTGTGCCTGCCCCCATTCCCTGCGATCCTCTCTCCAGCCCCCAACCCCCCATCGGAAGGAACCCCTCAGGGGCTGTGTCCGTCTGGTCAGGGCATTGCCACTTGGGCAATTACTATTAGTCACTAGCCGCATCATCACCAGCCCAGAAGCCCTTATCAGAACCCTAGGGCCCAGAGGGGTTTCGGAATTCAGACGTTTGGGATTTTGGACCAGGTGGGTGAGGCCGAGACCACACACCTCGTAACACCCAGCAGGGCCCGGTGGCAGCCCCTTAGTCTCCCACATTGCTGGTCCCACTGTGTGGTTAGGGACGGTCCCCGAAGCGGGGATGGGGGGGCGGGGAACAAGCCTGTGAGGAGCATCACACATCTCAAATCAGCTCCCGCTGCCTGGGCTTGTGTCGGGCACTTCTCGGGCAATGGAACCAGGAGGGAGAAACCTCAAACAGGTAACCTTGAGCCCGAGTACCAGGTGCTGTTCTAAGCTCTTTGCGGGGATTAACCTGTTTTAATCTTCTCAGCAATCCCAGGTGGTGCTCATCCCAGGGTCACTAGTCCCACCGTGCCCATGGGGAAACTGAGGCACTAAGGGTCAAGGGACTCGCCTGAGGGGAACATGGGTATTGAGCAGCAAAGCTGGGGTCTGAACCCAGGCGCCCTTACACCTCCTGGCCGAGGGGGTGAGGCAGAGGCTAACCTGGCACATCAGCGTGTCCAGAACCTTCCATGCCCTGCGGAGTGGCTCCCCGACCAGCGACAGCCCCGTGCAGTTCTCCAGGTGAGTCAGGAACTCCTGGACGGACCGGGCCAGGTGAGTGGGGAGGCCGGACCGCCCCACGCCCTTTCCTCCCCAGCCTGCCACCCCACTCACCGTCCAGCCGTCCAGGGCCATCTGGTACTCAGCAGTTTCTGTGGCTTCGCGCAGCAGCTCACGGTATCGGGGACAGCTGCGCGTGGGGAACCTCAGCAGCTGGGGGAAACCGAGGCTCAGAGAGGACAGCAGCTTGGCTGGGGGTGGGGCAGCCGGGGCTGGGTGGCCCTGGCTCTCCCAGACCTGGGGACAGGGGCTCACCCATCGGGAGAACTCTGCCCCGGGGACAGTCTTGCCATTCTGGCCTTGTCCTCGGGGTCTCTGCCTCTTTCCATCATCCCCAGCCCCTGGCCTTGTCCAGTCCCCTGACCTTGTCCTCAGTGACAGGCACCGTGTGCACCGGGATGGGCCTCCAGGCAGCCTCGGGGCGCCCCGGGGCGGCCTCAGGGAACAGCCCGGCGAGGTTGGCCTGTGCGCTCTCCAGCGTCCGGTCAAAGTCTGTGCTGCGGACATACACCTGGGGGGTCAGAGGGGACGGGCAAGGGGGCAACAGGCACAAGGGGACCACAGTCAGGGTCAGAGGTCGGCGACCGGGGCAAACCAAAAGCTTGGGAGTCAAGGGTCAGGTGTAAGAGTCAAAACACCAGGGAAGATTTGAGTGCCTGAGCTTCAGTGTTGGAGGTTGGGGTCAAAGGTCAGAGGTCAATGGCAGGAGCAGTCCGACTGGAAGTCAGAAGTTGGGTGGGCGTGGAAGATGGAGAGGGGTCCGTTGAGTCAATAAAAGTCAAAAAGGAAAGAAAAAGAGTCAAAAAGGAAGATCAGATGGATGTTGGCTGGAAGCTGGAGGCCAAGATTAGGAGAGTGGGATGGGAGACATGGGGTCAGAGTTCAGTGCATGCCTATCAGGGGTCAGAGGTCAGGAGGGATGCTCCTAACCGGGGGTTGTCAGAGGGCAGAAGAGGAGATAGTCAGGTTTGATGATGGGTAGAGGTCAAAGGTTTGAGGTCATGAGGGCAAGTTGATTCAATGAAGGTCAAAGACAGAATCGGTCAAGTTTTGGCATGGGAGCATGGAGAGCAGGAGGTCTGGCTGGTGTCAGTGAGAGTGACAAGACGGAGGTGAAGGACAGAAAATAAAGCCAGAGTTGTTGGAGGTCAGAGGTAAGAGGTAGAGGTGGTACTCAGATTGGGATGGGGTCAGAGGTTGGGTGGGTTAGTCAATGATTCGGGGTCAGAGATCAGACATAGGGGGCAGGTGAGGTTGATGGGAATCCAAGGCCAGACAGAGGTGGAGGCCCAAGGAGAGCACTGGATTCAGGTGGAGGTCAGAGGTGGGAGGTCAAGAGGCCAGGTAAAGGTCAACATGTCAGTACCTCCTCCCGCTGGTACTCGGGGCTGAGAAAGGTCTCATAGCGACTCCTCAGGAAGCGCCCCAGCTCCAGCTGCTGGCGGACCCCCTCCTGGGGACAGAGCAGGCTCAGCAGACCCCTCCCCGCCCGGCCCCACCATTCATAGCCACCCCAGCTTCTTACCGAAGTCAGCTGGCCCAGGCCTCGCGGCCACAGGCTGGAAACCGCCTCCTTGTGCGGGTCGGTGGGGTAGGAGGCCAGCGGGGCCCGGTCGCCGTGGCGAAACACCTGGGGAGGGGACCAGATCAGGGCCTGCCCGGCAGGGAGGCAAGGGGCCAGGCTGGGGTGGGGGCACCTCACCACAGCCACGAACACCAGGGGTCCTTCCGTCAGGCCCTGGGGCAGGAGCAGCAGCAGGAGCAGGAGAGGTCCAGAGGGGTGGCCCTCAGACCCTGGCCCGGCCATGTCCACACAGCCAGACGCTGAGCTCAGCCCGCCGGCTGTGCTGCAGCCACACCTGCCCATTACCTTCCCCCGCACGCCCCCCCACCCCGAGCGGGCCCCGGCATGCCTCCCTGGGAGCCAGCTCCCTTGGGCCTCCGCCAGCCTGATTAACCTGTGGACTAATGTGTTCAGTCATGACCACGAACCCAAGAGGTTGACGCGGTTCCCACCGTTCCCACCGTGCAGATGGGAAAACCGAGGCACAGAAGGGTTACGTAGCCTGACTCAGGGAACACAGGTGAGCGGCAGGCAAAGGTGGACTTTCGATCCAAGTGCCCGTAACCTGGGCACAGAGGCAAGGAAACCTCCACCCCCACCCCACTTTCTACACTTACAGTGTCTGCCCACTTCTCGCACCCTGCACCCCAGTCTGTTCTTCCTTTGTTTCACCCCTTAAATGTTGGGGCTCTTTGAGGACCTCTTGGGCTTCAAGGAGATTTCAGCTTCTTCCGGTGAAGAACAGTGATGTTCACCCACAGCTGGACAAAGCCACCCTGGAGGTAGACAGGCCGAGTTCAAACCCTAACTTCGCCATTCACAAGCTATGTGACTTCGGGCAAGTTACCACACCTCTCTGTGCCTCAGTTTCCTCATTCAGGAAATGAAGAAGCGTTCACAAGCAGTTGCTCAGAGGATTAAATGTGTTATAATATACTCAGGGCTTTGGAATAGCTACTAAAGAGTGTTTGTTATCTTTTTTGAAATATTTTATTTATTGATTTTTAGAGAGAGGGGAAGGGAGGGAGAAAGAGGGGGAGAGAAACATCAATGTGTGGTTGCCTCTCGCACGCCCCCTACTGGGCACCTGGCCCACAACCCAGGCATGTGCCCTGACTGGGAATCGAACCAGCGACCCTTTGGTTCGCAGGCTGGCACTCAATCCACTGAGCCACACCAGTCAGGGCAATAGTGTTAGTTAGTTATTTATTGCTTTGTGGTAAATTACCCTAAAACTTAGCAGCTGAAGATAATAGCCATTTCTTTTCCTTCACAGAGTTTGTGGGTCGGGAATCTGGGAGGGAGTGAGCTGGTGATGCTGGCCAGGGGGTCTCTTGGGATGTTGCCGTCAAGCTTTCGGCCGGGTCTACAAGTCCTTGGGAAACTTGACTGGGACTGGAAGAGCCACTTTGCAGCTTAGCGACGTGGCTGTGGGCAGGAGGCCTCAGCTCCTCACCACGTGAGCCTCTCCACGTTGCTTCCCGGGCTTCCTCACGACATGGCCGGCTTCCCCCAGACTGATGACCAAGCCTCAGAAGACACCCCTGCCGTTTCTGTCTTAGATTCACAGATGAGCCCTATTCCATGTGGGAGGGGTGTCCATGGGGCCTGAACACCGGAGGGTATCCTGGAGGCTAGCTCCTTGCTAAGCTTCTTTAAACAAATGAAGAGGCCGCTTCAGCCCTCTTTCTGTGTCTCCCCGAAATCCACATGTTGAAATCCTAATGCCCCACAAGGTGATAGTATTAGGAGGTGGGGGCCTTAGGGAGGAGAGTGGGTCGGGGGGGGGTGGGGCCCTCCTGCATGGGATTCATGCCCTTAGAAAAGAGGCCTCCCAGAGAGCCCTCACCTCCTCCACCAGGTGAGGGCTCAGAGAAGCTGGCCGTCTGTAACCAGACCCCTAATCGGCCAGCACCTGGACCTTGGACTTCCAGGCTCCAGAACCGTGAGAAGTACAGGCATGCTGTTTACATGTCCCCGGTCTATTCTGTTAGAGAGGCCTGAACAAGGAAAGGCAGGCTCCATCCAAGATGCTCAACAGAATCACCTCTGCAAAGGCCCTTTGGCGGTGTGAGGGGACATATTCATAGGCTGTAGGGATTAGGACCGAGGCACCTTAGGGGACATGATTCAGCCCACCAGCAGGCTAGGGAGGAGGGGACATCCAGGTTCTTCCCCCAAGGCCCACCCCACCCCTCCCGTCCACTTTTCACCCTCAAGGCTAGACTCTGTCCCGGGCGCTGGGCTCTGGATTCTGGCTGGACTCAGGCTACCGGGACCTGTCCCCAGCCCCTCGCCGCCCTGGAGTTGTGTATTAATTCGTTTGTTTGGGTTGCCGTAAGAAATGACCAGGAATTTGTTTTCTCTCGTTCCGGAGGCCAGGCCAGAAATGCCATCACGTGCAGGCAGGGCTGGCGCCTCCTGAGCGCTGTAAGGAAGGCTCCACCGTTCCGGGCCTCTCCCCTAGCTTCGGGCACTGCTGACAGCCCTTGGTGTCCCTTGATCTGTAGGCGTGGAGTTCCCCGTTCTCTTCTAGTGCCTGTCTCCGGGTCTCTCCTCTTCTTACAAGGACACCGGGTATGATCTCATTTTAATTGATTACATCTGCCAAGACCCTGTTTCCAAACAAAGTCACACCCACAGGTCCCAGGGGTGGGTGCTTGAGCATATCTGTCCGGGAGGGACTTGACTCAACCTCGGACGGGTGGTGGGGGGCGGGGGGCGGGAAGCAGCTCCTCACTTTTGCTAAGCTGGGCTGCTGTGACTTGGGGCCACCTCTGAGCATGGTGCCTGCACGAAGCTGTCTCCGGTTAACCCTTCCTGCCGGGCCCACTGCCTTCAGCTGGGACGCTGGGACAGAGCGCCCGGCCCCAACTTTTTCAGGCACTTCCATGCACAGACATGCCTCTCACCGAAATGAGACCGTACCAGACGTGTGGCATTGTCACCTGCCTTTCCCAGTGAACTGTTCTCTCCTTTCTAATCTCCAACCTCCTTTCAAACGTCTTCGATTTCCCCCCAAAGATCATGTACGGCTGCTTCGTCCAAAGCAGAACCCAGCTCGGCTCACCCATCAAATCTGCCCACATGTTTCTGGTGGATTTTTTTAAAATACAGACCGTCCCCTTGCCTTTGGGTTTTTGTTTTTTTGTTTGTTTGTTTGTTCTGCTCCGTGCGTGGCTGTGCCCTGTTGAATGCCTTGCCTTCTGGAACTTTCTGTTTGGTGTCCTGATGTGTTATTTCGCAGCCGATTCTTATCGCTCCCAGGAGTCATGTTGGATAAAGTCACTGGGGACACTGATTTGGCAAACCCTGGCTCACTGCCTGTAGGGGAAATATATTTTATACGTTACTCAGGGTCCAGCTGAAGGAAGGCCTGCTCAAGTGTGGTGGGTAGGGTGGTGATAACACGGGTGTAATAATTTCTAGTTTTAACTTGAACAGCTTGCCTAAAATGTCACGGGCTGTGCTTGAGTGGAATGTTGTTATGTTACAGAGTGACATGCTTATGATTTTTTAATAAAAGATTTTGTCATAAAAAGGGGCGTTATTTGTGCCAGACTAGCTATTCCATAAATGACCACAGAGCACTATTCATTCCGGGGTTAGAAACCGCTTTTAGCAAGATGGGCTCCATGGGGCATGGGGGGAGGGCTGCCCTGTTTCTCTCTACTCTGTGTTTCCGGGGACCTGGAGGTCAGTTCTACAGGTGTGATGGACAAAAAGAGAGTTAAGGGTCTACAAGCACAGGAGGAGGGCCAGCACTCTGTGGGAGCCACAGGCGCGTCACCGGCACTGTGGCCCAGAGGTGGGGAAGCCACTGCCGTCACCGCCACACTTTCTACCGTTGTAACTGCCGCTCCCACCCCCAAAACAGGTGACCGGTCTCTGGAACGTCCGGTCCAACCTCTACTGCTCCTCGCAGCCTTGCGTCTGGCAGACGTGGCTGGTGGGAAGGCACCTGGGCCACCTACCTGCTCTCCCCTGAGCTGTCCCCTTGCCTCCCTGCTCACAGCCCTCCCCCATGGCTCCCCAGCACCCTTGGGTGGAGAGAGATAAACTCCTCAGGGTAGTGTGGCTGTTCGGGACTCCCTTATCTCAACGCCCTGATCCCAAGTGCAGATACTGCTTGGGACATTCTGCACTCCAGTGCTCTGGACCCCCAATTCTCTGCCCCAGGGTCCCCTCTACCCAGAATGCCCTTTTCCATTGCCATGGCCACCATTCTGGTCTCCTAGACAACCCCCTCTCAGGTTCAGGTGGCTGATCTCCCCTCTGTGTCAGAGATCCAAGCAAAGCAAGGGGAGGTCAAACAACCAGCTGAGGACCCATGGCGATGAACTTCCAAGAAGTGAGGACGGATCTGGTGGGAAAAGGGAGGACAGGGGCCAGGGAAGGAAGGGGTGGGGTCTGACCTCTGACACCGCCCCCCCCCCAGAACGTGACTCTGGCCATCGCCGTGTTCACCATTCTCGCCTCCGTCTACTTCTTCAACAAGGTGAGCGGGAGAGAGCCAGACGGCGGGCTGCATCTCTGTCTGTTCGGGCCCCGTTTGACGGTCCCGGCCTCTCTGTCTTTTCCCTGTCCCTGTGCACCTCTGTCTCTCCTCTCTTAGGCTCAGCAATGAGAAGAAACAAGAAGGTTAAGCCAAGAGCCCTGTGCTGCCCCAACCATGACTCTGGCCTCTGAAATCCAATAAATGTGACTGAACCAGCACATCCAGCTCCACCCCACCACCTTCAGCCGGCTCTGTTGGAGGGGCTGGGGGCCTGGACCCCTGGGTCTGAGGGAGGAGGGGCCGGGGGGTCTGGACCCCTGGGTCTGAGGGAGGAGGGGCTGGGGGGCTGGACTCCTGGGTCTGAGGGAGGAGGGGCCGGGGGGTCTGGACCCCTGGGTCTGAGGGAGGAGGGGCTGGGGGGCTGGACTCCTGGGTCTGAGGGAGGAGGGGCTGGGGGCCTGGACTCCTGGGTCTGAGGGAGGAGGGTCTGGGGTGGGGACTCCTGGGTCTGAGCTGAGGGTCCCAGAATCTAAGCTGGGTTTTGAGGGACATGTAAGAGTCTATCAGGAGCCTTTAGAGAGGGGAAGGGTTATTCCGACTTCAGGTGCAAGAACACAGTGGAGAGAAAGAGCAGGGCTGATTCACCATCTGGTGCCAACTCGGTGGGCATCGGACTTCATTCCTTCCCTCTGAGTCCTGGTTTTCTTACCAGTCAAACAAAGATAAAAACCTTTGTCTCCTGGGCCCCAGAAGGCCACAGCAACAACCGCCTGAGAGATCAAGACAAGAATGGAAGTTCTAAGCAGCAAATGGTCTGTCGCCATCCTCTCTTTTGTTATATTAATACATCTTCCTCTTTTCTTAGCAAACTCTTATTCGACCTTCAATTCCCCTTGTCAATGTCCCGGCCTACAGAAGCGTCCTGACGTCCAAGACAGAGCTCCCCGGATGACCGCCTCCTCCCCACGCCCTGCCTCCATCCCCAGCGGGTGCGTTTCCCTGGGAGACACGTCAGCCTTGGGTTGACCTGTCGCCACTTTCTCATCTGAAAAGGAACGGCCACGGGCCAGGCGGCTCGGGGGGCTGGAGTGTGGCCCCCTACACCAAAATATTGCCATCTGATCCCCAGTCGGGGCACGTAAGGATGGCAACTAATAGATCTTTCTCTCCCACATCGATGTGTCTCTCACTCTCTCTCTTTTTCTGTCTCTCCAAAATCAATAAAAAGATCCTCAAGTGAGGATTAAAATTTTTTTTCATTTCAACTGAATATCTGAGAAGGCGACTCCTGAATAGGGTGACTGAACATCCTGGGTTTCCCGGGAAAGGCCCGGCCAATTCTTACTAGGGGTGGGACCCTAGTTTCCCATGTTTCCCATGTTGGCTGCGGGGTGACAACGCCCCGGGGCCGACGGTTCCCGCATCCTTGGTAGTCGCGCCCTCTTCAGTCCGCCAGCGTCCTGATCTGGACAACCTCCCCGACAGGACGCTTTGGTTGCAATACTCGTAATCACCACATGGAGGCAGTGTTGGACTATTTTCCCAGCCAGAAGTTAGTCTGGTCCAGGAGGGGAGTGGGGCCCTTGCTCTTTCCACCTCCTCACCCCCGCCCCCCGCCTCCCTGCCTGGGCTACGTTGGACTGTCGTTTCGGCCCCCCATCTCTCTTCACTCCTCACAGGGGTCTTTCTACACCCAAAGCTGACCCTCTCCCTCTCAGCTCACAGCCCTCCTGAGGCTCCCCAATCCTCCCCCCACCTCAGAGACAAGACTCACACACAGCCCCTCAGCCTGGCATCAAAGGCTGTGTGATCTAACTCCCTCCAGTCTTTCCTTTTTAAAAATTTTGTCCATATTCTAAGCCCCTGCCATGGCCTATCCTTAACCACATAGAACTCAGAGACTTTTTAAAAAGATTTTATTTATTTATTTTTAGAGAGGGAAAGGGAGGGAGAAAGAGAAAAAACATCAGTGTGTGGTTGTCTCTTGTGCGCCCCCTACTGGAGACCTGACCTGCAACCCAGGCATGTGCCCTGACTGGGAATCGAAACCGTGACACTTTGGTTCTCAGTCCCGCAGAGCCACATTAGCCAGGGCAGAGATGGCTTTTTTAAAATGCCCCAGTGCCTTTGCACATGCTGTGCCTGGTACCTGAAGCATCCTTGCCACCTCTATGTCAGCCCTTCCGGAAGGCTTCCTGGAAATCCTTCCCTATCAGCAGGAGTCCCAGTCTGCCTCCACCCTTCCCACCCCCCTCCCACTCTCCCCTCCAGTCCTTGGTGGCTGTAACTGGGAGCCTGAAGAGGGGGACCCAGAATAGACTCTGACCCCTGCCGGCCACTCCCCCCTTCTGCCCGAGCGTGAATTGTGGCTGTCGGTGTTTGCAAAACAATTTATTGACAAAGACATTGGACCTGGTGTCCCCCAGGCTTTCCAACCACTTAGTGGTTTCTCGGTCCCCTGGGAGCCATCAGGGTGACATTTTCACAACCGCAGGTGCTGCAGAGGGACGGGGCTCAGCTCGGCGGCCTGTGGGTTTTCCTGGTGGTGGAGGGGGGCATTGAAACTCCCAGAGCCCAGCCCCACCCTGGCCCACCGAAACCACCACGCCTGGGGATGGGGCCTGGCCATCAATCCAGTTTTAAAAGCTCCCCCTGGAGATTCTAATGCACCAACAGGGTCAAGAGGCATCTCGGCAATGCATTTTCCGGAGACGGAGAGAGACAGATATCCCCCCTGGGGCTCAGCGCATTTCCAAGGTAGCTCCGTGGACGCATCAGAAGACACAGAACATGGAACAAAAATTAACCTTTAGTTTGGAAACATTTGGGAGTTTGCACTGGAAAGACAGCAAACAGCATGGCTCCCAGGCAGGGACCTGGCAGGCAGGGGTGGTTAGGAGGGACACACGTATCTCAAGAGAAGAGGAGTGATACCTAAGGCCCCGGGGACCCGGGGAATTTGGTGGTCCAGGGTCGTTACCCAGTCCACCTAGGAGACCAAGGGGTCCCGATGTGCATGGGACTTTCCCGGTTTTAGGACTGAAAACCCCCCACATCTGGATATTACGCAGTCCCTTGCCTACCAGGCTGGTTGGGAGTCTAGTTCCAAGTTCCTGCCCTGTGTCTATATTCTTGTCTTTAGGTCCAGGCCCACGTCTCTCTGTCTTTCGCTGGGCTCTGGGTCCTTGTCCGTCTGTCTCTCTCCCCCTACTCCTTCCTGTCCTGCAGTCCAATGCCAGCTCTATTTCCATCTGTCCCAGAGCTCTCCCCGTTTCTGTCTCTCCCTGCATCTTTGTCTCCAAAACTTTGTCTCGCCTCCCTCTCGGTCCCTCCTGGCAGCCTGACCTGCCTGTCACCTCTTCCTGACTTGGCCTCCATCTGCCACCAAGACTACCGGGTCCCATCCCAGAGGCATCATGCCCCTTGCTTCCTCTTCTTCCACTTCGCTTGCTCTCTCTCTGGGTCCCTGTCCCCAGCCCTCTGGGTCTCTGTTCCCCCCCCCATTCACCTCACCATCTCTCACTACATCAGCGTCCCCCATTCTTCAGAGGATGGACAGATGGCAAGACCCCTTCCTTCTCTCCTCCCCCTCACTGCCCCCAACTCCTCAAGAATTTTCCTTAGGCCCTCGCAGGAAGGCCGGGTCTCCATCCACAGTGCCTGGCCCCATCTCTTCCTCAGAACTTCCACCTGGGCAGGAACAAAGGGCCCCGCACAGCTGCTGCCTGAAGGCCTGGACCCCACACAAGTAGAGCAGAGGGTTAAGGCAGCCGCTGGCTCCTGCCAGGGTGAGCCCCAGGGGCCTGAGCAGCACCCAGACCTCTGCCGTGCCCAGCCCAGCCTCCCGAGTCCCAAGCAGCCCTCACCAGCAGCAGCAGGTGGAAAGAGAACCAGCAGAGAAGCAACATGGGGCAGCAAGGGCCTCCCCGTGAGCCTCACCAGGCGCAGCTTGACCTTCAAGAGACTGTGAAAGGCATTCAGGACCCCCAGAGGCACCCCAAAGCCAAACACCAGCTGATTCAGTGCCAAGTCGGAGAACAGGTGGGGCGTCTCCCCTGCAGACGTCCTGTTAGGAAGCTCGACCCGGGCCACCCAGCCCCACAGGGCTTGCAGGGTCCACACGCCCAGGGACAGCAGAAGGAGCCAGAAGCCATCAGCCCAGAAAACCACCCCGGGCTGCACGGTGGCTCAGCGCCCAGGCTGGCCAGGGCACCGAGGAGCAGCAGTCAGCAGCCGCACGGGTCAACCGGAGGCCACTGGCATAGAAGGTCAGGAAGGCAAGGCCGGGGTCCAAGTGGCAGAAGGTGCCACCCAGGGGCCAGCTGGAAGGTGTCCAGGTGAGGACCAGCGGCAGGAGGACCATGAAGGCGACATCGGTCACGGTCTGGTGGCCGAACCAGGCGATGGAGAGCATGGGAGGCAGGCAGGGCCCAGCCACTCAGATCACCAGGCTGTGGCTGGCCACCTCCAGCAGGTAGGAGGCAAGGGCAGCCAGGGAGTAGCAGAGGAAGAGGGCAGTCCCCAGTGGGCACAAGACTCCAAGGGGTGCCAGCTGCTGAGTCTCTGAAGGGCCCTCCATGGGCTGGGTGGTGCTGTGGGGACCCACAGGCCTCCACATTAGCATGCTCCATACCCATCCTCCCAGACTTCCCCAGGTCCTCCATCTCGGGGACGATCACCGTCCACACAAACCCGAGATGCTGTCCTCTCCCCGTGTCTTCCGGCCACCCCTCAGTCTTACTCTGATTCTCTCTGCCCTGCCCCCTGTATGCTGTCCCCATTGCCCTGGCCCAGCTCAGGTGCCACTTCCCCTGTGGACTCAGCTCAGCCTCCACCCTTGCTTCCCTGCCCCCAGTCTGGCCACCCCATGGCTCCAGAGCTGACCTGCCTCTCCCCTGCTCAAAGGCCTCCCATGGCTCCCCAGTGCCCTCTGGACAAAGTCTCAGCCCTTCCTTCTGCCTGGGGGTGAAGCCCTGGGTGGACTGGCCCTGCCCGCTCCCAGAACCAGCCTATCGTCCAGTCTCGGAGCCTGTGGTCCTTCTCCTTCCCCTCGGGAAACCTGTACCACTCGAGGACTGTAGGGGCCTTGCTATGCCAGGCCCTACAAGACAGCTGCTCTTAACAGCTCTGCCTTTCAGGTGGGGAAACTGAGGCTGAGGAGGCAGATTCACTTGCTCAAAATGAAAGCGGACTAAGCAGAGACCCAGCCTGGATTTGAACTCACGTCTGCGCGACCTCAGAGGCCTGGACGTTAACTCGGGAGATCTGCACCCAGGTTTTGCTCTGTTTCTGGGCCTCAGTTTACCCACTCTGTTCTTCTGTGGTCCTGCACTCACCAGCAGCAGAGGGGCGGGGTGGGAGCAGGTGTCTTCCAGGGAGTCCAAGCAGAAGCTGGCAGCTGGGTCTTCTCTTGAGGACGCAGGGTGGGGAGGAGCAGGCACCTCACAAGCGGATAGAAGAGGAAGTGGGAGCCAGGGTCTGGCTGGAAATCAGAGGGGCCGCCACGCTGGGTCTGAGCATGAGTCTCAGTTTCCCCACCTGTGAGCTGAAGGATTGTGTGTTTGCCTGGGCGCTGTCTTCCCATCACCCCAGGATGAGAGGTCTGAGCCCCTGGCTTGACACCCGCCCGCCCGAAGCCCTACCTCTGGTAGCCCCGCCCACACCGCCAGCCTCCGAGCTCACCACTTCCCCGCTTTCTGCTCTGGAGTTGAGGCAACAATAGCAGCCCTAGAAGCCGCCAGAGGACACCTGCCCCGCCCCACTTCCTGTCTCCTCGCTCCCGCAGAGGTCCGCTGGTCATCAGCCCCGTGACACCTTTTTCCCCTCCCCGCCCAGCTGTAAATAAAAGCCCCGACCTAACCCCTGCTCGGGGCTCAGAATTTGGAGACTGCCTTCTCTGAGCCCGCGCACGTGAATAAAGGCTAACTCCGTTCCCCCAAACAGTGTGTGTGTCCGTTTTTCCACAACAGAGTTCCTGAGACAACCCCCCACAGCTCCCAGGGCACGCACGCACACACCCAGCCTTGGACCTCGCTGTTTCCTCATCCTGCAGCATCGGTTCCACCAGCAAACTCCTACTCACCCTCCAAAACCCTCCTGGGTGCCACCTTCCCCAGAAACCCTTCGCTGACCACTGCTCACTGGACCGGACTGGGTCAGGTGACGCCTCTCTTGTAGGCAGGGCCTCTAAGACGGGGTTCAAGCTATAGCAACAGCAGGAACTATATTTCTTTCTTTCTTTTTTAAGATTTTATTTATTTATTTTTAGAGAGAGAGAAAGGGAGAGAGAGAAACATCAGCGTGTGGTTGCCTCTCAAGCGCCCCCTACTGGGGACTTGACCTGCAACCCGGGCATGTGCACTGACTGGGAATCCAGCCAGCGACCCTTTGGTTCTCAAGCCAGCACTCAATCCACTGAGCCACACCAGCCAGGGCCTATGTATTATTTTAAATTCCTGTCTTGTTTGGTTGTCTGTCGGCACTCCTGACCCCCCAACGCTGTGCCGTAGAAATTCCGTAAGGGTAGGGATTTTCATCCCAAAGCAGTGCCTGGCACATAGCAGGTGCTCAGGAAATAAATATTGTTGAATAAAAGGATTACTGGGTTCAAGTAAGGATCCCCAAGCCCGTCATGGTAGGCAGAGTAGTGGCCCCAGAGATGTCCAGGTCCAAATCCTCAGAACCTGTGTGTTATATTACCTGTCAAAGGGGAAGTACAGGTGCTAAGCAGATGACTCTAAATTAGGGAGAGGACCCTGGATCATCCAGGTGGGCCCAGGGGAGTTCTTGGGGTGCTGGTCAGTGGCAGGGGAATGCAGAGAGGCAAAGACGCTGCCCTCTGCCCTGGAGTGGCCAGGCTGCAGCAGGAGGGGTGGGGCTGTGGTCTGGAAAGAGGGAGGGGAGCCCTTCAGGGAAGTGGGGGCCCTGCTCTGCCCTCCTTATACTGTGGCTCCCATGGGCCACCAAGTACCCAAGACTGGGAGGGTGGCAAGGAGAGGGAGGAGGAGAGGGGTCCTGGATTAGAGGTCGGTCACTACCAACCTCTCCCTCCAGCCCCTTCGGGCCTGCCTTGCCCCTCCCCCCACTCTCCGTCTCCACCACCTGGCTCCAGTTCAGGTCTTCTCTCCTGCTGGACCCCCACTGCAGCCTTCTCCTGGCCTATTTTTACTTCCTCGCAGGGCTCCAGAGGGATCTTTCCTTCTCTTGGCCTTGACACTGCTCCTCCCCTGCTCTTACACCTCCCATGGCTCCCCAGTGCCCCTGCACAAAGTCCCAGCCCCTCAGCCTGGCCTTTCCCACAGGCCCATCAAAGCCCCCAACTTGAGCCCTGGGCCCTCACACCTGGTGCCCGCTCTGGCACTGCCATGCACACCTCGGTCACTCACTGTCGGTGTCCCTCTCTGGAGCCACCTCACCCCCTCTGGGGTCCCCCTCATCACTCACAACAGAAGACACACAGGAAGGATCATTAGCACCTGAAACCCAGGCCTTGGTCAGGCCAGCAGGACACTGAGGGAGAGGGACAGCACATCATTCACCTAGGACCCATCCCAGGAGCCCAGGAGGGCGGAGGAAGGCACAAAAGCAAATGGAACAGACAAGGGTGTGAGGCTGTCACATGGTCCCCTCTTCATTTTATTGCACTCGAACAAGGAGGGGAGCCAGAAGACCCATAGCACACATGTTTGGAATCCGACCCTGACCTCCTGACCCTGACCCTGGCCGGGGCCTGACCTCGGGCAGGTGAATCCCACCCCAGGAGGGCTGCTGGGAGTCGGAAAGCAGTCGGAGCTGAGACACCACAGGAACAGAACTTGAGACTGTGCAGCCCGACGGCACAGCGAGAGTGCGCGCGCCCGAGTGCGCGTCAGCGAGCGAGAGGGAAGGTGTCAGGTGTCAGGGGGTGAGGAGTCTCATGACAGCTATTTTCCGACTTGGGTGACAGTCTGTCTGTCTCCGCAGCTGGGAACACATCACACCCGGCGGGTTGGGGCTCCGCCTCCCCTCTCTCCTTGTTGACAGAAACAGAGGTGGTGATTAAGAGAGTGACTGCCGCCCTCCTGCCTGGGAGTTGAGTGTCTTTCCGTGGGATGTGGTGCAGGGCTGTCTCCCCCCACCCGTCCCGGCTGGGAGCTCCGAGGGCAGAGGCTGCGTTCACGGCAGGCGGCAGCCGAGCACGAATCCCAGCGGATGGGAGAGATTTGTACGTGCAGTGTGCTCGGTGGATACTTGTAGGCCCAGAGGATGGCGTGGAGGTGGGGGCTGTGGGACCTGAAGAGTAAGGCGTGTCAGCCCCTCCCCCCAGAGTACCTGCTCCACTGACAGCCCCAGGACTGGCAGCCCCGCAGCCCCGCTCAGGGTGGCCCCGCCCCCCACCTCTTACAGCCCCAGGACTGGCGGCCCTGTAGCCCCTCCCCCTGGGAATGACAGCCCCTCTCCATCAAATGTAGGCCCCTCCCCTTCTAATATTGGTCCCTCCTTCACCTTTCTACCTCCAGGGCCTAGAACCCAGTCGTTCACCTGACAGGCACCCACTAACCATGACCGGATAGATGAGTGGGGTAAGACTGTTCAAGTCCCGACTACCACTTATTTGCTGTGTGACCTTTGGTAAGTCACTTTACCTCTCTGAGCCTCACTTTTCTCATCTGCACAATGGGCATAATTGTGCGATGCCACTTTGGGGAGTCCACATGTTGATAAGGCTCCGGTGCACAGGACGTGATCCATACCTGTGAGTGGTCTTTGCTTGAGGACTGAAGGAGTGAGTCACCTTCTTGGGTTCTTACAGAAATCTTAGAGAAGGGTTTTCAGTCCCTATTTGGCCCAGTAAGAATCCAAGGCCTAGAAGGGCAATGCCTTCACAAACCTCTCTCCTGGAGGCTGCTCAGGGAAAGAAAGGCTGAGTGCCTCGCTGGGCTGGACCACATCCAGCAGCTGCACCCTATGTGGGCTGGGTCTCAACACCTGCTTTCCCAATCACACCTGTTCCCCGCACCAGGCAAATGCTGCGGCCAGCTCAAAAACCCGAAGTCTCTGGGAAAGACTGCTTAACCGCCTTCATGAGAAAATCAATGCAAATTTAAAACCTCACCACGACCCCACTAACCTCCTCAGAGAAGGCTAAGATCCAAGAGACTGACAGAGGCCAGGCCACGCATGGGACACGGCCTTGCAGAGCGCCTGTGGCGGAGTCGGGCAATGGGAACCAGGCCCTCTGACCTCCCAGGGGGAATCTTAACAGAGGAGAGTAACAATAATAGCAAACAGTTACATTGCGCCTTGGCGGGACCAGCAATAATGCATGAAATCTGCACAGCCGCCCTTTGAGAGAGGTGCTATTATCCCATTTCATTCCGTTGGAAACTGGGGCACAGGGCAGTGGGGGGGGGGCGCGGCAGCAACTTGACCGGTGTCACCCAGGTGTAAGTGACCATCCTGCCTTTTGGGAACACAGAAGTACAAATATGAAAGGATATAACTGTTAGAAAAAGAGAGAGAGAGAGAACCAGTTTCTTATCATTACCCACTTTCTTTTTGATTAATTGCCTCATTAATATCTATCCATGTTTTCCTTCAAGTGTTTGAGCATTTGTTTTATTGGTTTTCTTTTTTTATATAAGATTTTATTTACTTATTTTTAGAGACAGTGGAAGGGAAGGAGAAAGAAAGGGAGAGAAACATCAGTGTGTGGTTGCCTCTCAAGCGCCCCCTACTGGGGACCTGGCCCGCAACCCAGGCATATGCCCTGACTGGGAATTGAACCAATGACCCTTTGGTCCACAGGCCAACACTCAATCCACTGAGCCACACCAGCCAGGGCTTATTGGTTTTCTTCTAGCCTCTTGAGTTGTTTGCTTTGCCCATCCCCTTTTGGACTTTTCTAATTAGCATTTTTAAAGCTATAAATTTTCCTCAGAGTACAGCTTTGGCCCCACCTCTCAAGTTCTGATCTGTAGTGTACTCACTTCTCAATAAAGTGGCACACCAGTTTTATTCTTTGTATAAACCAGGATTTACTTAGAAGGGTGTTTTAAAACGTCCAAGGCAATCTGAGTGTTTCCTGTTATCCTTTGTTACTAATTTCTAGTTTTGAGTGTGGCCTGTATTACTTCTGCTTTAGGGAACCAACCTGTGGTGTGTTTTTGACCTACTACTTAGTCCATTTGTATGTGTGTGTTGGGAGGTGGTGAGAGAATGTCATTACAAGCTCTTGATTTTTTTAGAAAGAGTTTACTCATTTATTTTCAGAGATGGGAAGGGAGGGAGAAAGAGAGGGAGAGAAACATCAATGTGTGGTTGCCTCCTGCACACCTCTTACTGGGGACCTGGCCTGCAACCCAGGCATGTGCCCTGTCTGGGAATCGAACCAGTGACCCTTTTGTTCGCAGGCTGGCACTTAATCCACTGAGCCACACCAGCCGGGGCAGCTCTTGATTTTTTTTAAAAAATCCTATAGAGTTCATTACTGGGACAATTAGGAAATTTGAATACAGACTGCATATTACTTAATATCAATGTTAAAATTTTTGAGGGTGGTAATAATATTATGGTTGTGCCTCATTCTTGGGAGACACAGAGTAAAGAATTTAATCATAATGATATGATGTCCGCACCTGCTTTTGAAAAGTTCAAAATTTTCTAGAGGTGTCTCTAACCACTGGCCCATTGAGGGACAGCAGTTGTGGGGCTCTCTCCTCATAGACCTCAAGTATCCTGATGGGTCTGTTCTTCATGGCAGGTGTACCGTGGTGTGTGTGTATGTGTGTGAGGAGACAGGTAGACAGATGGATGGTTGGATAGATAGATAGATAGATAGATAGATAGATAGATAAGCAGAGAAAGAAACTAATAAAGACAGAGATATGCAGATAAGGAGAAAGAGGGAAGGATGGAGAAGGAGAGAGGAAGAGAGAGAGATGAGGGAGAGAGACTGAGGGAGAGAGAGAAGAAAGACTAAATCTATGGGACGTGCAGATGGGCAAGTAGCAACATTTGGTAAATTTAGTTGAAAGGTCTATTGTATTATTCTTGTAACTGTAGGTCTGAAATGTTTCCGATGAAGATTTTGACAGGAAAAAGACAAGGGTTAAAAACAAAAAGGTTTGAGATAAAATTTAGGGCAAAGTTTTTCTTTGGAGGGAGAACATGAGGACTGCCGGGGTGGCTGGCCGTGCTCCAGCCTGTGACCTGGCGAAGAGGCATTGGGCGTTCACTCTGACAACTCGGAGAGTCCCTCCACTTCTGTATTTGTATTGCTCAGGATGTGGGTTCGAGTGAAGGATTGTTACGTTTCAAAAATATCACCGCAGCAGATTCGCAAGCAACCTAGATGCTCGTCAGTAGGGGACTGATGAAATACCTCTCAGCACAGGACATTCGGACAGGGAAGTACTTGGCTACCTGCACGGAAAAATAATGTGGCAGATCTCTTATGAACTTTTATGCAACCATCTCCAAGATGTACTCTTTGTAAACACACACACACACAATGTAGGATGATGTATGTGGCATCTTCTCTTTGAATCAAAAATACTTAGGCATGGATAAGATATCTGAAAGGATACACACCAGAAACTAACAGCCTCTAGGGAGAAGTTGGAATGGGGGGTCCAGAAGGACGGGAAAAATTATTTTCTTTTTACCATGAGCCTGCATTATTTTAATGTGTTGATTGTGTATAAACCACTTTTCCCAGCTTATTTTTTTTAATTCTCATCCGACGATATGTTTATTGATTTGAGAGAGAGAGAGAAAGAGAGAGAGAAACACTTATTGGTTGCCTCCCATCTGCTCTCCAACCGGGGATCCAACTCCAAACTAGGTATGTGCCCTGACTGGGAATCGAACCTGCAACCTTTAGGTATATGGGAGGCTGTTCCAACAACTGAGCCACCGGGTCAGGGCTCCCAGCTTACTTTTTAACACGCCCTTATCCTTCCTGATACCCAACGTTTGCATCACTTCATCCTCTCCTCATCCACGGACCCCGAAAGCATCTGGTGCACAGAGTTGAGAGAACTGAGGATCTGAGGGAACAGCAGATCTGGGCAGGACCAGAGCTGCCTCTTCTGGTTATGAACAAGTAACATGGTAGCTTTCGGTTTGAATGTGTTTTGTTTTGTTTTGGTTTGGTTTGGTTTTTGTTTTTTTCCCCTCGACCTAGAATCAAAGGAACGGTCACTGTGAATCAGTGGGACTACTATGGATTTCAAGTAACAGAAAACCTGACTCCAAGCAGCTTCCACAATAAGGATATTTATTACGTCACTCTGCACAAGTTCCAGAGGTTGGCTGCATGATAGTTAAGGAAAAGGTTCAGCTGCTCTAACAGAGATACAAAGTAACAGTGGCTTCCATGAGCTAGAAATTGACAACTCTCTCTTCACAGATGGGCAGTTAACACATTCCAGGACAGGGATGGGAATAGTCTCTTTCATCGTGGCTCACCACCACACGCGCCGCAGCAGATTGCAGAACTGGCCCCAGTTCCGCATGCCTTCCCGTATCTATGCTCCTTGGCAATGCCACTTGGCAAATTTTTTTCCCATCAGAGGTGGGATGCACGCCCCGTCCTTGGAACCTGGCAACATTGTGTCGTGTGTCCGCCTCACGTTTTCCACCTTGCTCATGGAACCCTCCCCAGCCGGCCTGCAGGAGGATGAGAGCTCTGAGGCTCAGTCAGTGTCATTGTCCCAGCCACCCTTCCCAGAAGCCCAGAGTCACTTAGTTGACAGCATGAGGAAGCCCAGCCCAGACCAGAAATGGCTCAGCCAAGCCCAGCCCAAATTGCTGACCACCAAAATCAGAAAAGGTTATGGTTTTAAGCCTCCAAATTTTGGGGTGTTTGTTATGCAGCAAAAGCTAACGGATACACTTGCATTCTAGAGCATGGAAAGGAGAGAAATATAGGGCAGACCCCCTTCCATTCCAGGGCACTTCAAGGAAGTTAGATTGATGACTTCCACTCACCTATTGGCCAGAAAGTACTCACATGGCCGTACCTGGCTGCAAAGGACCCTGGGAAGCCTAGTCTTTTTTTCTCTTCTGGCTAACCACAGAAGACTTCTATTTGAAGTTGTCTTATAAAGGAAGGATAGAATGGTTACAGGGAAATAATCAGGTGTCTCTAATACAGAGATTTAGATGAAGTGGTGCCGGGAGGACTTCCTGAAAGAAGAGGCCGGATTTGGCAGGGTCTTGGAAGCCAGCCTACTAAAGGGGCTGCAAACTGCACAGGAGGACTTTTGGCTTCCACTGGAAGGTCTCCACCATCCCCTGGGCACTTGTTGGGAGCAAGGTGAGTGAGAAACCCCTCCTCACTAAATGCCCTGGCCAGGGCAGAAGGCAGAGACTGGAAAAGCGTTTCTTGGAAATCTCTGCCCACAAAGACGTAGAGGAAAGGCTTGAGGCAGCCCAAGGAGAAGGTAGCCCAGAGGATGAGCAACATCGTAGGGTCATGAGGCTTCTCTAGCCCCAGGTGGACCAAGTGAGCCACGGTAAACGGGAACCACAAGATGAAGAAAGCGCTCACCAGCACCAGTAGCAACTTCTTGGGCCAGCGGGCGTGGACCCAGCCCTCCGGCCACAGCTTGGCGAAGAGGCAGGCACAGGTGCTGATGACCACCAGGGGCACCAAGAAGCCCACCACCAAGTGAGTGATGGTCACCACCAAGTACATTTTGCGAATCACTGGATCGCAGTCTTTGAGGCTTTCCTGAAGCTGCTTCTCTAGGTCAAACTTGAAGTGGCAGTGCCCACACCCCACCTGTTTCTCAGTGGCCCGGAGTTACAGGTACGGAAAGGAAGTCACTGCAGCCAGGAGCCCCGGGGCGACAGCCAGCCAGCTGGCCCGCTGCACGGTGCGGTGGTTCTGGACCCAGACCAGGTAGAAGGTGGAGATGCAACGGTCCATAGAGATGAGGATCGAGAGGCAGAGGCTGGTGATGAAGGTGAAGGACCGGAAGGCCTAGTACAGCTTGCAGGCTGAGTCCTCCAGGGGCCACTGGTGGATGGCCAGCCTGTAGATGGCGACAGGCAGCGACGTGAGGACCACGAAGTCGGCGAGGGCCAGGTGGAAGCACCACGTGGTGGTGACGGTGCGGGCCATGCAGAAGGCGGTCATCCAGAGCACCAGCCCGCTGGCCAGCACGTCGACCCCGAAGGACACAGACAGGGTGGCCAGGGTGAGCGTGTGGAGGCACCGCGGCTCTGCTGCAGGTGCGCTGGAGAGCAGAGGTGCAGTTCACCTTTCTAGAACGCCAGCGAGGGCCCCACGTCAGAGCCACGGGCTGCCTCCTGCCGCCTTTCAGAGCCCGCGGTCCCCGCTGAGACCCCTTTATTTATTTCTCCGCTCAGCACAGGGATGTTCAGCACTTACTGCGGAGTCGCTATGGCATCGCTGGAGGTACTGCCCTTTAACAAAACGGGTCCTCACGGAACTGACATGCCAATGAGGGCCGTTAGATGGGAAACATTATATATGTAATAAATATAGCTGTAACATCCTGCTTTAGAAGGTTACAAGCGCTGTGGGGAAAAAAGTAACAAGGATTGTCCTGGCTGGTGTGACTCACTAGACTGAGTGCCGGCCTGGGAAACAAAAAGTCGCCGGTTCGATTCCCAGTCAAGGCACATGCCTGGATTGAGGCCAGGTCTCCAGTAGGGGGCGCACGAGAGGCAACTGATGCATGCTTCTCTCACACATCCCTGTTTCCCTCCTCTCTTTATCCGTCCCTTCCCCTCTCTCTAAAAATAAATACATAACAACCTTTTTAAAAAAAAAATATTGAAAGCAGCCAGAGAAAAATGTCATGTTGCAA
Source organism: Macrotus californicus (assembly GCA_007922815.1). Lineage (NCBI taxonomy): Eukaryota > Metazoa > Chordata > Mammalia > Chiroptera > Phyllostomidae > Macrotus > Macrotus californicus. The sequence goes on along the minus strand of VMDR010003012.1, from coordinate 7,518 downwards.
ACAAGAGAACAGCGATATTAATGTCAGCTGACTTTTCACCATAGTGGAAGGGAGGCCATAAGACCACGTAACAGTACCTTTAAGGTGCTGATAGAAGAAAAAAAAATCTGTTCATGCCGAAGTTGGTAACTTGTGAAAGTATCCTTCAAAAAAAAAAAAAAAGGTGAAATAAAGATGTTTCCAGATAAACTAAATCTGAAGTAATTTATTGCATCCATCCACAAGAATTCCTGAAGGAAGTTCTCTAGGCTGAGGAAATGACGCCAAATGCTAACTCATCTATACAGGAAGGAAAGAAGATCAGAATTAATTTTAAATCAAGGTAAGAGGAATGAGGAACATGGGGTTGAGGCAGAAAAAGGGCTCTTTGCAGTACAAAGAGGGTGAGCCCTGGCTGGTGTGGCTCAGTGGACGGAGCACAGACCCACGAACCAAAAGGTTGCTGGTTTGATTCCTGGTCAGGGCACCTGTGGGCCAGGTCCACCGCCGTGAGGCGCTTGAGAGGCAACCAGTCAACATTTCTCTCCCTCTCTTTCTCCCTCTCTCTCTCTCTCTCAAAAAATAAATAAAATCTCAAAATAAAATTAAAAAAGAGGGTGAGGAGACACCAAAACTGAGACATTTGAGCAAAGATTTGAAGGAGCTGAGAAAGAGCCGTGTGAATATCTGAAGGAGGGAGAATTGCAGGCAGCAGGTGCCGAGATGCCAAGGCCCCGAGGTAGCTCCTTCAAGGACTGTAGCCAGCAGGTCCGTGTGGAGGGAGCAGAATGATCGACGGGGGAGGGGTTGGAGGGGAGGAGACGGGGAAGGGGGGACAGATCATGCAGGATCTTGTGGGCCACCCTGAGTCCCCCACTTCTGCTCTGGATGAGGTCGACACCGCAGGAGACTCTTGCCCAGAGGAAAAACAGACTCCGACTTAGCTTTGAATAATCACTGCAGCTTCTGAGTTGAGACCGAACTAAGAGGGGCTAGGAGGGAAGCAGGAAGCGAATGAGGAAGCTGCTGCAAGAACCCAGGGGAGTGGTGCGTGCATGCCTGGGGGTGGGGGCCTCTGCCACCCCTCCAGGCGTCTCCGGCACCTCACTCCCCATCACTCACGGGGTTCCCACACACACCTGCTCTTGTCTCCCCTGCCTTGCACCTCAGGGCCTTTGCATATGCCCCTCCTCCGTCTGGAACACCCTTCCTTTCTCTCTGCTTTTTTTCTGTAATTCATTCTTGAGATCTCAGTAGAAAATGTCCCTTCCTCCTCCCAAAGCCTTCCCTGACCACCCTGACTGAAGCAGACTCCCCTGTAGAAGCTTCTCACCTGCTAAGGGACTGGGACAGGTAGCAGTGTGACCTGAGGTCATTGGATTGTCTGATTCACATCCGTCTCCCCACCAGACTCTGATCTCCATAGAGGCGAGGCCGGTATGTGGCTCATCCGCAGCCCCCAACACACAGTAGGCACTCAACACATAATTAACGCATGATTGGTCAAGGAGGACAATGTCTCCTGGGTCCCCCAGAAGATGGATTCAATTTGCTTAGTCTAAAAATAGGCATCGAGCTCATACTGTTTGACAGACACACGCCTCAGCACTGGGGATACAGCAGCGATGAAAAGAGTCAAAACAGTCTGAAACCACATTGGCTGGTGTGGCTCAGTGGATTGAGAGCCGGCCTGTGAACCAAAGGGTCGCCGGTTCGATTCCCACTCAGGGAAGATGCCTGGGTCCTGGGCCAGGTCTCCAGTGAGGAATGCGCAAGAACCACACATTGATGTTTCTCTCCCACTCTCTAAAAATAAATAAATAAAATCCTTTTAAAAAAAATAGTGTTATGTTAAGCCTCTTCCCTGGTGGAACTGACAGGGGGCATGAGAAAGCCCTTCCCCAGCGCAGGTGGTGCAGAAGTTCCCATCTCTTTGGCCAGCTCCCCCTTGTATCCCCCCGCTGTACCCCAGCTGACCTTGTCCCCAAGCCCCCACCCTCTGAGCCTTCTCCCACCAAATTCCCATCCCATGTCACCATGTCCTGTGTCCCAGGGTGAGTCAGGCTGAGGAAGTTCTGTCTGTCTCCGTTGTCTGTCTGTCTCTCCAGGGCAGCTACCAGCCTTGAGCCAGGGTTGGAGTTAAGGGAATGTGGCAGGAAGCTTGTCAGTGAATTTGGGAGCAGATAAGGGTCCAAGAAAGACTCTTGGGCAAGAGTCGTGGTGGCTCCAGAGACCAATATCAGAGCCTGTGACGTGTCACTAGATGTGGGTCCTGATAGGCCCCGGCAGCCACTAAAAGGGAGAAGGGGGCTCCAGAGGGCTAATTTCACGGAATCATCCCAATTCTCTCCCTTTTCCTTTCCTGTGTCCCAGCCCCAGGCCCCATCTCAGAAAGGGAACGCAGCTTCTGAAAGCACCTACTATGCGTTGTCCATGTATCACTGCACAGCAAAAGGGTTAGGGAGAGGTGACCTTGAGTCTTCACCTCTTTTGAGCTGTGTGATCCTGGGCGGATTGCTTAACCACTCTGTTGCTGAGTTTCTGCATCGGCCAAACACACAGGATCACAGTTCTTGTCTTACTGTGCTCGGCCTGGTGAGAGTCAGCTCTGCACAATCCAGGGCACGGATTTATTTCTGTGGATGTTCAAGTGGGCCCAGATGGAATGACCTGCTTTCCTGAGATGCGCCTGGTGACAGGCGGGGGCCAGGTGACACTGCTCTGGAGTAGCAGTGTAGGCTGAGCGTTTCTGAGAAGTGCTTGCCTTCCTCGATACAGGTCTCATCTTTTTTGTTTATTCTCATATCGCATGAGCTAAAGCATGTTTTTATTGATTGATTTGAGACAGAAAGATTTGTAATTGCACTTACTGATGCATTCATTGCTGGATTCTTGTCTATGTCCTGACCCAGAGTCGAACCCGTAACCTTGGCACATCAGGACGGCGTTCTAACCAACTGAGCTACTGCCTGAGCTAGATCCTCAGACCAGGAAGGCTGGCTTCATAGGTTGTGTCTTCGTCATCGATGTTTCCCCGTCCTTTCCAAAGAGACCACAGTCTTCACATTCCCCACGGGTGGGGTGAGGGGGAGAGCCGGTGAAAAACACTCAGATCGGGGCCCTGCCTCCGGGGAAACTGAGTGCTGAGAGGTAGACAGGAAACAAACAGACTCATGAATAAATGTGTTTATTCACAAACGGGGCTCTGGCTTCTGCAGAAAGGAGCTTCCTGGAAGGAGAGTTGCAACAGAGGAAGTGGCATCAGGGCCAGAGTTGGCCGAGTAAATGAACAGTCAAGGTGAGAAGTCTAGGATGACAGCTCCCTGCGCAATGAGGAAGGGGACCGTGGTTGAGAGAGTGGTGACCGCATGCACAAAAGCCACCGAGGACTGGATCTGCTTTTCTGTAGCCGCCTTTGCCCTTTTCCCCCTTCTTATCACGGAGATTTCTTTTTTCTTTTTTTTTTAAGATTTTATTTATTTATTTTTAGAGCAACGGAAAGGGAGGGAAAAAGAGAGGGAGAGAAACATCCATGTGTGGTTGCCTCTCGTGCGCCCCCTACTGGGGACCTGGCCTGCAACCCAGGCATGTGCCCTGACTGGGAATCAAACCGGTGACCCTTTGGTTTATAGGCTGGCGCTCAGTTCACTGAGCCACATCAGCCAGGGCCTGCAGGATTTTTAAAAATCCTCACCTGGTAATATGTTTATTGATTTTACAGAGAGAGGAAGGAGAGAGAGAGAAACATCAATGTGAAAGAGAAACGTGGGTCCAGTTGCCTCCTGTACTCACCCCGCCCAGGGAGGGAACCCACAACCTAGGTATGTGCCCCGACCAGGAATCGAACCCACTGCCCTTTGGTACATGGGACGATGCTCCAATCAGCTGAGCCACCCAGCCAGGTCTCCTCTGCATCAGGTTTTCTCCTAGGATCCAGGCACCCCTTCTGCAGGTGTTCACGCTGGGCCAGGAGCAACTGTTTGCTGCTGACCGTTGAAAGGTGTCTCCTGGTTTCAGAGGGGTCAAGGTCAGGGGAAACGTGCTTCTAAGGGTTGGTCGAACGTGTTGCCTTTTTCCTTGCGTCGCCTCCCTTATCAAAGCCAGTTCCCTTCCCCGAGGGGAGCACCGGGAGCAGCTGGTGAGATTCTGTGTCTGCACCAGGCTGCACTCTGCCTGGATTCTGGGGTCGCTTCTTGCAGTGTCGACATCCTACGTGGTATGTTCGAGCAGGGAGCCCTGTTTCATATAATCGATTTCTAGAATTAAGTGTTTCCCCCGCTGCTTTCCAGTCTTCAGCCTTTTAAAGATACAACACCCCATGCAGTGTGTGGATGTTGTGGAGAGCCGGCTAGGTGATGTGACCTCTGACCCACGAAGTGGACGAGACCCGAACAGAGACCCTCCTCACAGACTGTAGAATCCTAATGAATGTTCTTTCTGACAGAAACCAGCACCCCTCTCCCGCCTCCTGCCCCCATGCCGATTCCCGGAGGTTGTCCTAACCTGCTGGTTCAAACATGTAATTTCCTCTCTCAGCTAGCATTCACGTTCTGGTACCTGTGACTATCCCATCGTGCCCTGTATTATTATTATTAATTCGCCGGCTCCTGCTAAGCGGTGCAGGGATCCATTTCATCTCACAGCGAGTCAAGAGGAGCCTCGTATGGATGTTTCCCCCTAATCAACTTTATTTTATTACCCGACCGGAGTGGTGGCCTCTTTCTCCTGTCTTCTCCCAACGTCCACTCACGGAGGGAGAGTTTCAGTCCTGGGAACCTACCCTGCATCCCTGCGTGTCTGCGGTGGGGACATTCTTGCTCAATTCCCTCTTGGAACAAATCAAGGTTGTCCCACCGTCACCTCCACCACCGCCACCACATGTGTTGCTCTGTAATTAGTGTTGTGAGTAACACTTTGAGAGATAAATCTCCCCCACCCCCACCCCCCCGCTGCCGCAATGGTGAGATTTATTTCTTTGGATTCCCAGAAGTGGACCCCAAAGGAGAAAAGATCTCGACTTTGTTATCCAGAAGGATGTGAGGATAGGCCACAGGGCAGGAGAGAATCTACCCCAGCCTCACCCACCAGCTCTGCATCTTCTTGTTAAAAAATTGTCCCTGGTTATTGGCTTCTTAGAATGACTTTGATTTTTTTTTATGTGAAGAGGTATTTTCCAAGAATAGTCAGTTACACACTACATTCCTTTTTTTATTTTTTTTAAGATTTTATTTATTTATTTTTAGAGAGAGAGGAAGGGAGGGAGAAAGAGAGGGAGAGAAACATCAATGTGTGGTTGCCTCTCCTACGCCCCCTACTGGGGACCTGGCCTGTAACCCAGGCATGTGCCCTGACTGGGAATCGAACCAGCAACCCTTTTGCTGGCAGGCTGGCACTCAGTCCACTGAGCCACACCAGCCAGGGCAATATCCCCTCTTTTATGAACTGTCTCTTCCCATCTTTTGCCCACTGGCTTCCTGGAATCCGAGAGGTGTGTTCCCTTTTCTCTCACTTGACATGAGGAGATTATTCATGCGATTTCTGTCACATGAAGTACAATTTTGTTCAAGTCCATTTCCTCACTTTTTATTTTAGCATGGGTTGTTTTTTCTGCAAAGAGCTTTTAAATTTAAGGTTGTCAAACCTGTATCCTTAATACAAGAAAAAAAAATGGAAAAAACAAAGTATTTTTATGGTCCCAGCATGCTTCCGCTGTGCCACTCTGCTAAACTGAGTATTTTGAAAATTGAGGCATTATCTGCATACAAGAATTCTCCCTTTTCGGTGTAGTTCTAGGGTTTTGACAAGCATACATGTTGTGTAACCACCACCCCAAAATTCCCTTGCACCTCTTTTACTTTAAAACACAGGAGAGCTAAAAGAATCAACATGGAGAATAGGCAATTATTTTCCTCCAGCCATTCTGTTTTTATTTATTTATTTATTTTAAAGATTTTATTTATTTATGTTTAGAGAGAGGAGAAGAGAGGGAGAGAAACATCAATGTGTGGTTGCCTCTCTCATAGCCCCTACTGGGGACCTGGCCTGCAACCCAGGCATGTGCCCTGACTGGGAATCGAACCGGCGACCCCCTGGTTCGCAGCCCGTGCTCAATCCACTGAGCTACACTAGACAGGGCACCATTCTGTATTTATATATTGAGCCCAAACATAGAAAGTCTGTAGCAGAGACTATTCCTGTTATTGACACCATTAAGCAGACTGACGTATATGGCATGAGAGTACAGGAAGGAGAAGAGGAAGAGGAAGAAGAGGAAGAGGGGGAGGAGAAGAAGGGGAAAAGAGAGAGAGAGACAGGAAAAGAATCTAATAAGTAATGGCTGAAAACTCCCCAAGTTTAGTACACGAACCTCCCTACACATCTAGAAAACCCAATGAACTCAAATAGGATCAACATAAAGAGACCCACAGTCAGACATGTCCTGGTAAAAATGTTGAAAGTCAAGGACAAGGAGATGATACTGAAAGTAGAAAGAGAAACATGGCTTTTCACTTGCAAAGAAACCCCAATAAGATAAATAGCTGGCCTCTCAGCAGAAAGGATAGAGGCCAGAAGGCAGTGGCATAACATACTCCACGTGCTCAGAGAATAAAGGTGTCAACCAAGAATCCTGTGCCCGGCAAAGCTGTCTTTCAAAAGTGAAGGCAAAATAAAGACATGCCCAGATACGCAAAAATTGAGAGAATTTGATGCTAGCAGACCTGCTTTATAAAAAAGTATTTTAAAAACGATCTTCAGGCTGAAAGCAATGGGACTCCAGGGGCTAATGCAAATCCACAACGGAAAAAAAAATCTAGCAAAGGTGATGATGGCATAGAAGACAGTATACATGCATCGTTTTTCTCCTTTATTCCCTTAACTGATTTTAAAAGCAATTGTAGTCCTCGCCAGTGTGGTTCAGTGGACTGAGTGCTGGACTGTGAACCAAAGGGTTGCCGGTTCGATTCCCAGTCCCGGCACATGCCTGGGTTGCAAGCCAGGTCCCCAGTAGGGGGCGCACTAGAGGCAACCACACATTAATGTTTCTCTGCCTCTCTTTCTCCCTCCCTTCCCCTCGGTCTAAGAATGAAATAAATAAAATCTAAAAAAAAAAAGCAATTGTAGAGATATATATATATAATTTATTGTTGCGACTACAAGGTATAGGAATGTAATATATTTGTAAGCATTTGTCCATAATAGTACAAAGGAGGCAGGTGAAAGTAAACCTAAGGAAGAGACGACGGATGGTAAAGTATCAATGATCACCGTATGTTCTTCAATCTGTAACATCAGTATGCATAACAATAATACCACAGAAAGAGAGTAAAGGGAATAGAGTTGTATAGGACTAACAATTTGTTCTCACTGCAAGTAAGCTAGTCCAAATCTGAACCTGATTCTGCTCAATTAAAATCTATGTTATAAGCCCCAAAGAAACAACTAAAAAGCTAGAATATGTAAAGAATTCTGACAAATCTGCCCTGGCTGGCATGGCTCAGTGATTGAGTGCCAGCCTGTGAATCAAAGGGTTACCGGTTC
>VMDR010003011.1:51646-79803 GCA_007922815.1 Macrotus californicus | reverse complement strand
TAAATCTATAAATTTTAATGAGAAGAAAAGAATCTTTTTTGTTTTATGTCAGTGTGATTTGAATTGTTGTTATTTATTTGATAATTCTAAATGCATGTGTGTGTAGAATTCTTCAATTTTGGAGATCAAAATCAGGTTATTTAAATGTTTTCTTCTCTTATCTGACTGCCACAGGGTTTTGCAGTGTATTTTTAATGAGAGAGAAGGTACTCGCATTGTTCTCCACTTTCTTTTACCACAGTATGTCTTTGTGATTAGGAACTGTTTTACTTTTATAAATATCCGAGTTTCAGATATAAGCTTTTTTTTCTTTTCATTGAGTATATCGGGGCAACACTGGTTAACCAAATTGTACAGGTTTCACGTGCACAGTCCTACAACACGTCATTTGTACTCTGTTGATCTTTTACTTTTATGAGTATGTGAGTGCCAGATATAATTCTTAAGAAATCAAAGTTATATTATTATTAATTATTTAAAGTTATTTATTTAATCTAAATCTTTGAGCAAAATCAAAGAAATAACCTAATGTTCTTAATTATTTTTCATCACAACAACCCAAATGAGAGGGAAAAACCCACACAAGTTGTCTCTTTTTATTTTGCCAATGACGCGTTGTATGACCTTGAATTCATTATTTCCTCTAGTGATGGAACGTAACACTAAACCTCTACCTCACAGAAATAATGTGAGTATGGAACATCAGATAGCACCTTATTAACTCAAATAGTGTTACTTTGAATTCCAATATGATTGGAAATCAATATTTGAAACAAAGCTCATTTGGTAATTAAAAATACTGAGCTGTTGCCCTGGCTGGTATGGCTTAGTGGATTGAGCGCTGGCCTGTGAAGCAAAGAGTCACCAGTTCAATTCCCAGTCAGGGCACTTGCCTGGGTTGTGGGCCAGGTCCCCAGAAGGGGGCACATGAGGCAACCACACACTGATGTTTCTCTCCCTCTCTTTCTTCCTCCGTTCCCCTCTCTCTAAAAGTAAATAAATTAAATCTTAAAAAAAAATGAGCTGTTAATAATTTGCAATGTAATGGTATGTAGATTATTTCTTCTCTGAAAAATATGTGTCATAGAAATATCAAAATACAGTTAGTAGTCAGCAGGGTTACCCTAAACAGAGAGAGTGAAGACTCTAAAGCAGGCTCTAGACCAGTCATCTTCACTCCACAGAGAAATCAAATTTTATCTGTAGGATGTAAAAAAGTATAAATTGTATTCATCTACTTCGGTGCTCATGCAATCATTTTCTCTCTAGGCCAATGGTTCTCAATGGGTACATTTTGCACCTTAGGAGACATTTGGAAATATTTGGATACATTTTTGGTTGTTCATAGCTGATAAAGAGGTGCTACTGGCATCTAGTGGGTAGAATTTAGGGATGGTGTTCAACATTCTGTGATGCATACCTCTGCAACAAGAAATGGTTCTGCCCCAGATATAACAGTGTTGAGTTTGGGAAATTCTGTCCTGGAGGCTAAGGTTGCGATCTTTTTTTTAACTTTATTTTCATTGTTTCCACTATGATAGATGTCAGGATTGTAATCTGGATTTCCCTGAAGTCACACACCGTGGTTGCATTCCTTTAGGGAAATGGCCATGAGTCTTCTAACTGGTCTTGCTCATCCACAGGTGAAGAGTAGATATCACCAGCATGTGGAATGTTAAGATGTGGAATAATGGCCTGTATTTTCACAGCATTTTGAAAATATTAAGGATAATAGAATTGTAAATAATTGTGAAAACAACAGAGTTTTGTTTCCCAACATGATTTCCAGAATTAACATATTAAGTATATGAATATGAAGATTTTATAATATTGTTTTGTTTATGAAAGCCCCCAGAAAGTGTAGTTTATTGTTAACAATTGCGTGTCTCTCCAGGATGTACAATAGATACAGGGGGGAACAGGGATGGAGTAGAGATGGGGGAAGTTACCTACTCTCTGTGTCGATTCTTAGAGGAAATTCTGATGTTTTTTCAATAATGATTGTTGGTATGAAGTCAACTGAGTGCATGACCATTTAGTTTCTGAAAACTCACTGTGCCATTTAGTGATGGTAAAATTTACTTTTAAATTGTGTGCCCATTGTTTGTGAAAAAACTTGAGAGACTTGAAGATTATCAAATGTAAAACGTGGCCGCATTTCTGATTTTTCAAGTTGATTAAATGCTCTGAATGTGTCTTTGAAGTTGTGTATTCTTGGGGAATTGAATATAATTAATTGTATCATCTTTTACAAAGGTTATTTCCACTCTACTTATTACGTAATGGACTCTTCCTATATACTATATATAGTTTATAAGAGTGTAAGCAAATAAACATTCAAGATTTTTTTGTCACTGAAGAATATATTATATATATTTTAATCGTTTATTTTTATGGTATTTTTTCCATTACCATTTATTCCCCTATACCCTCTTCCACCTCCACTGACCCCTCTCCCTACCCCACGTTCTCCACACTGCTGTTCACACACATGAGTCCTTTTTCTTTTTTGCTTGATCCTTCTACCCCCAGCCCCAGCCCCTCCCCCAGAACGGTCAGCCTGCTCTCTATGGCTCTGTCTCTATTTTTCTTGTTAGTTCAGTCTGTTCATTGGATTCCACGTATTAGTTAAATCATAATAATTAACACTATATTTGAAAATAGAAAGTAATGTCTTTAATATTGGATATTTCTTAGCCATTTTCTCTTTGAATATTCCCCCTTTCCCATTTTCTCTATTCTGTAACTCTTTAACTCCTAGTACATGAACATTGCAAATTTTTATCCTCCATGTCTTTTAATCTGGGCCATAACTTCTACCTTTATACATTTAGGTAATGCATCCTGGATGATTACAAAGAAAAGTCATTTGAGAACTAAACAGAAGTAAAATATAATGTAATTCTGAAGTAGAGAAGTAGGAAGCCTCCTACTCACACACTTACAACAGTGAGACACATCTCAGTAACAATGTGCAATTCCAAACAGGACCAGTTGTTGAGGCAGATGGAGGGACAGATAAAAGGGATAAGGAGAGAGGTGGAGAGACAAGAGATAGGAGACAGTAGAATACCCAGATTTGCATTCCCTCCGCAGCCACGCAAAGACAAGATTTCAAAAAATGAAGAGAGTCAAGAAATATCTTGTTTTACACAATGAAGAAGGAAGGACCTGGCTCAAGGAGACTGTCTATAGGGGCGGTAATCAAGCAGAGAAGAGAGGAAGGTGAGGAGCTTCAGAGGAAAGTATAGTGGTGAAATAATTCAGAAATTATAAGCCGTGACCTTCCCCTCTCCTGGAGCGTTCATTTGCCTCCTAAGCTCATTTTTGCATTGCAATAATCAGGCCTTTGGTTTTATAACTCAGAAAAGGGATGCTTCAGCAAATACCAGAGAAAAGAGGGATTTCTTTTGGGATTTTGAGTGTCAAAAATCTAGCTTTTAGGATAAAATATCTTGGAAGGTAAGAGCGAGGTTCTCTACAGTAGAAATGGATTCCTTGTGCTGGGAAGGTAAGAGGGAAATGATGAGAGTTAATGTATTTGTGAGACTCAGAGGAAGGGTATCTGTAGGTCACTACTCCATGTGCTGAGCGCTTGGACGGCAACAGCAAATCATCCTACATTTGTGGGATTTGAAAATCAACAAAACTTTGTGTGCCTCTCCCTGGTTAGAGCAGAGAACATTAAATACATAGCTGAGTGATACGTCTGGGCAGGCATATGGCTTTGGAGTGTTAGAAAAACTTTATCATGTTTAATAAGTTCAGAAGCAGAAATTGCTGAATGATGTGTCCCGGCACATAGGAATTCAGCCTCACAGTTTCCTACAACCTAGTTCAGTAAGGTAAGGAAAGAAACCCATATGGGAATTAAGGCTCAAACAGGCTGAGACCTGTTTAGATGCGACCATCAAGGATTTCATGGTTTTTGAACAGAACATGAATATTATAATCTTACACAATTAAAAAAATCTAGGCAGGTGGGGGAGTGGTGATGGGAGGAAGAAACACTCTCTTTCTATAGCAAGTAATCATTAATGCTCTTTATGATCTCTTCCTCAAACATAGCCACTGTACTCACCGCTGTATGCTCAGCACCTACGACGGAGTCTGGCCCGATGAATGTTGAATGAATTGAATTCACACGATTCCTGCCTCTTGGAGTTTTTTCATCCACCTTTTTGCTTGTTTGTTGGTTTCTAAATGTGTCACAAGTTTGATTCCCTAGGAAGCCGAGTCTGAAATGTAGTTTAATGTGCTTAATGTTTATTAAGGAGCGCCATCAGGATCAACTCGTGTGGAAGGAAGACGACAGAAGCAGGCATGAGCAGAGGTGAAGCTTGAGCTGTAATGCAGATCCAAGGAAATGCCCACACAGGGACTGATTGCAGAGGGGCCCTTCAGAGTTATCCCAAGCCGGGCCAAGACAGCCTAGCTTCCGTATTCCTGCATTAATTAGTTGTGGATAAGGGCTGTCACGGGAAGAGGAGTGTCTTAGGCCAGGTGATTCTCTGCAGCGAGGGCCCCGTGAAGGGGTGGAGAGATGAATGCTCGTTGCCAATAACCGCCCCCAAGAGCAGGGGCCTGAAGTCCTTCCTTGAAGGGGGATCTCCGCGGTGTACTACGGTGTCCACTTCATGAGGTAACTGCATTTTAGAGAATTTAAATCATCTATCCAAGGTCATGCACCTTGGATCTGAATTTAGTTTTATCTCACTCCAGAGTCTGTAATATTAATATTTTTGTTCTCTTGTACCTGTTGCCGTAAGCTCACCCCTAAATCGGTGAGGGTGAGGGTTGGAGTTCGGAGGTCTTGTTCTCAGGTTTCTGGGCTAACACAGTGCAGGTCAAAGTGAAGGACCTTTCTGTGGCACTGACTCAGTCCTTTGAGAAATGCCCAGTGTTCCGCTCGGCTAGGGACCTGCCGTGACGGTGCCTTGTATTGAATGATGTGATTAGCTGCTAACTGCTCCAATTTGAAATTGCTACCCACCCAGTTTCCCACCAGAATGATGTTCTCCAAATTATATAGTGAGATAAAACTAAGTTCAGCTTGAATTATAGAGCATATTAAAGTAATTCAAACGGTGGCAAATATTGACTAGATCAGTAGTTTTCAAAACGTGGGCCTCACTAACAGGATCAGCGCCACCTGGGTACTTGAGGCGGTTGAAATTCTCGGGCCCACTTTAGACTTACTGAATCAGACGTGGTGCTGTTTGGTGGTGTTGGGTGCAGGTGACTCTAACCAGGTGCAGGCCAGGGCGAATCTGGGAGCTACGGGACAAGATGGTAATGATAACTAGTAGGAAAAACAAACTGGGTTTATGATTAGCAAATAAACTATATAGAAATTATTTATTAAAAAAATTATTTTAGAGAGGGGAAGGGAGGGAGAGGGAGAGCAACATCAATGGGTTTCCCCTCTGACTGTGCCCCGACCACGCCTGCAACCCGGGCACACGCCCTGCCGGAGAATTAAACCCGTGACCTTCCTGTTTACTGATTGACTCCCCAACCAGCTGAGCTACACTGGCCAGGGCTAGAAATTATTTCTTTAAAACTGGTTTGTTCACAGTATTTGCTTTGCTTCTTAGACCTCAGCCCTTTCAAATGACCAAAACTTCCTAACAAGTAAGGTCTGAATTAATGAAGTTCATTCCTTTCCTGGGAACCAGGCAAGGGAAGCTGAGTACACAGCTCAGCACAGGGCCCCGCTAGTAACAGCTTTAGCATTCGCCTCTCCCTGCCAGGTGATTAAGGGATCCAAACTGATTGCTAAGCAAGCCTCCCTTAATTTTTTTGTTGAAAATATTACAGAATTGGTACCTAAATCCAGACAGTTAATTGGTGATCTGGGGAAATTACTCTATGTCTCCGTTGGAAGGACAATAGCTAGCCCTTAAATCTGAGTGACTTTCACTTTTTCACTAGAGTAGAGGATTATATTATAAAGTTGACGTCTTATCCTTGGCTCTTTTATGGTGAAATACATTTACAGGAAAACGAATTCAAATTGACTGCATGCTATAAGCAAAAGCGTGTCTCCCTTTTGACTCGTTTAAGAAACACTGTGTCTTGACCTGCAGGCATTCCACTCTGTTGGGCACTGGGGAAGGGGAAGGTGGGGGGTTCTTGCCTACTATCACTTACAAACTATCTGAGGCTATGCAGCAGATATGCATGTACTAGCTAAGGAAAGAGTCTGAGTAAATGGGGCCGATTATGCAACAGGGGAAGTCTAGGCAGAGGGAGCCCAGTGGACGGGACTTGCTGAGAAATGTATCTGGACGGGACTTGCTGAGAAATGTATCAGTACTTGTTGAACAGTTAGAGTTTGAGCTAGACCTTGAAACTAGAGATGATCTGAAAAGGCAAAGAAGAGAGGGAGTATGTTTCACTAGGAAGTATGGCGCATGGGGAAGAGGATGAGCAAAGCTGTGAAAGGAGTGAAGGAGTCTGCTCTTCTGGAGAATGAGGGGAGACAGACCTGCTCAGCATGGAGTGGGGACTTAGGACTTTCGTCAGAACTTGCCCAAGCATCGTTCAAGGTTGGGGAGTGTTGAGTCCTGGAAGGTCTGCTGCTGGGTAGGGACACTTGCTATATTCTTAATCTGCCTATACAGTATGTCAGAATATATATTTGCACAAAGGACACTAAATCGTGAAGGGAAAGATGCATGGGTTTCCATGTCCTTTGTTTAAGAAACCCTTGAAAGTGTATGGTATATCAATGGAAAGAGTTCTGTTTAAACCTATCAGCTAAAGTAAAATGTTCCCAGTTACAAGATTAAGCCCCTTGGCTAACTATTTGGACTTTACATGCAGAATCACTGCTTTCCTGAACGATTCAGACAGCCAAGGTTTTAATGACAATTCTAGTGTTGAAGTAGGATATTTTCATATTCTAGTTTTATGAAGACTCATAACGTTAGATTAGAAAAGTCCTCAAGTTATGGCATTAACGTTATGCATGATATTTAAAATATTCTGCCATCAAGACAGGGAATCAAAGCTCGTTAAACAGGCTAGTATTATACTCTGGTTTCTCTTCAGATCGTATAAATCTTTCGCCTTTTAAACAGGCTAGTATTTTGATGGCTATGTTACTTGTGTACACAATTTTCCAATGGACACTTGATTTCTTTTTTTCTAGTTTTATTGAGACATAATGGACATACACTGCTGTATAAGTTTAAGGTGCACAGCAAATGACTTGATATATATATATATATATATATATATATATATATATATATATATATAGTGAAATAAAATTGAGTTAACATCTATCATCTCATATAGATACAAAAAAGAAAAAGAAATGTTTTCTTCCTAATGATGAATGCTGTTAGGATCTGCTCTCTTAAGAACTTGTAAATATACCATCCAAAAGTATAAACTATGGTCATCAGAGTGTACATTGCATCTGTAGTACTTATTTATCTTTTTAAAGTGAGATCTAATTGCTATAATGTTGGCTTACAGCATTATATTAATTTCAGGTGTTCTACGTGATTTGATATTTGTATATATTGCAAAACAATCAGCACAACACATCTCATTAACATTCATCGCCAGTTATATTTTTTATGATAAGAATTTTTAAGATCTACTCTTTTAGTAACTTTTAAATATGCAATACAGTATTATTAACTATAGTCGCCATGCTATAGATTACCTTTCTAGGACTTACTTATTTTATACCTGGGAGTTTGTACCTTCTGACTGCCTTTACCTGCATCTCCCACACCCCACCCCCTGCCTCTGACTCCAACCAATTTGTTCCCTGTATCTGTGATGGTTTTTTTGTTTTGTTTTCCCTTTTTCTTTTTTTAGATTCTACAAATAAGTGAGTTCATACATTATTTGTTCTTCTCTCTTTGACTTACCTCATTTAGCACACTGCTCTCGAGGTCTATCCATGTTGTCACAAAGTGCAAGATTTTCTTCTGTTTTATGGTTGAAGAATATTTCATTGTGTGCATATACATCACATTTTCTTTGTCCATTTACCCACTGATGGACACTAAGGTTGCTTTCATGTCTTGGCTATTGTAAACAATGCTGCAATAAATGTGAGGGTGCAGATATCTTTTTGCATTAATATTTTCATTTTGTTTGAATAAATGCCCAGAAATGGAATTGCCGGTTCAAATTGTAGTTCTATTTTTAATTTTTTTGAAGAACCTCTATGCCAAGGGGGTCAAACTCATTTTCACCGGGGGCCACATCAGCCTCGTGGTTGCCTTCCAAGGGCCAAAATAGTTTTAGGACTGTATAAATGTAACTACTCCATAACTGTTAAGGAGTTGAAATTACATTCGGCCCTTGGAAGGCAACCGCAAGGCTGATGTGGCCCCCAGTGAAAATGAGTTTGACACCCCTGCTCTATACCGTTTTCCATAGTGCCTGTACCAATGTACATTCCCACCAGCAGTACAATGCACAAGTGTTTCATCTTCTCCACATCCTCACCAACACTTATTTCTCTTCTTTTTGATGATAGCTATTCAAACAAGTGTAAGGTGATAGCTTACTGTGGTTTTAATTTGCATTTCTCTGCTGATGTAGTGATGTTATGTATTTTTTCATGTACCTGTAGGCATTTAATGCAATAAATTTCTCTTTGAGGTGTTTTTGCTGTATCCCATGAGTTCTGATATGTCGTATGTTCATTTTCATTAGTTTCAAGATACTTTTAGTTTTTCCTCTAATTTCATTTTTGACCCCTGGCTTGTTCAGAAGAGTGTTGTAATTTCCATGTATAGTTAAGCATACCTCTGAGATATTGCGGATTTAGTCCTAGATCATTGCAATAAAGCCGACATTGTAACAAAACAAGTCACATGATTTTTCGGGTTTCCCAGTGCATATAAAAGTTATGTTTACAGGATACTGTAGTCTGTTAAGTATGCGATAGCTTTATGTCTAACAAATGTTCATATTTTAATTAAAAACACTTTTTTTGCTAAAAAAATGCTAACCATCATCTGACACTTTTAGTGTTCACGATGTTTTTGTTGGTGGAGGGTCTTACATTCAATTTGTAAAGAAGACACTATCTCTGAAGTGCAATAAGCGAAGCACAGTAAAACTAGGTATACCTGTACTGGTGAATTTTTCTCTTTTTTAAAAGATTTTATTTATTTTTTAGAGAGGGGAAGGGAGGGAGAAAGAGAGGGAGAGAAACATCAATATATGGTTGCCTCTCGTGCGCCCCCTACTGGGAACCTGGCCCGCAACCCAGGCATGTGCCCTAACTGGGAATTGAGCCAGAGACTTTTTAGTCCACAGGCTGGCACTCAATCCACTGAGCCACACCAGCCAGGGCTGGTGAATTTTTCAATCTTTCTCCTGTTACTGATTTCCAGTTTCATACCGCGATGGTCAGAGCAGATGCTTGGTTTAATTTTAATCTTTTAAATTTGTTAACAACCGTTTTGTGACCTAGCATATGATCTGCCCTAGAAAATGTTTCATGTGCCCTCAGAAAGAATGTGTGTTCTTCTGTTGCCAAAGGGAATGTTCTGTATGCTATTGGTTCATTCGGTTTCTAGTGTTGTTCAGATCCTGAGTTTCCTGATTGACTTTCCGTCTGGATATCTATCCATTGTTGAGAGTGGGGTTGCCCACTATCATTGTATGGCTATTTATTTCTCCTTTTGCTCTATTAGTTTTGGTTTTATATATTTAGTTGTTCTAACACTGGGTGAAAATATTTATAATTGTTGTATCTTCTAAATGGATCGAACCCTTTATTACAATGTAATGACCTTCTTTGTCTTTCTTTAACATCTTTGATTTAACCCTTTCGGCATGAGCGCTCTTTCCACCGCGACACTCCTGCTGTACAAGGTGAGCCATTGTATGGGCAATGGATATATCTGGCGCTTGTCCACACAGGTCATCAGATGGGCGCCGGATATATCCGACACTCGTACCGAAAGGGTTAATGTCTATATTGTCTGATAGAAGTGTAGCTATCCCTGCTTTTTTTGTCTTTTCTGGCGACTATTTGCTTGAAATCTCTTGTTCTGTCTCCTCACTTTCGTTCCCACCCTGCGTCTGTAGGCTGAGGTCAGTCTCTGGTAGGCAGCGTGATGAACTGGATCTTGTTTTTCATCCATTTAGCCATTCTATCTTTTTGGAAAATTTATGTTCCATTTAATTTTTGATAGGTGAGACTTAATATTGCCATTTTACTCATTTTTTTCTGGCTGGTTTGTCCTTTGCTTCTTACGCTGTTGCCTTTTGTGTTTTGATGTCTTTTGGTGTTGGTATGCCCTGATTTCTTCATTGTGTTCTCTTGTGTCCTTATTACAGGTTTACCCCTTGTGGCTACCGTAAGGCTTACCTGTAATATCAAAACATGAATACCTCATTTTAAACCGGTAACAACTTTAATAGCTTTCCTAAAATCTACACTTTCACTTTTCCTCTCCCTCACATTTGAGGTTATTAACATGATAGTTCACAGGCTTATACTGTGTATCCAATAACACATTGTAGTTACGGTAATTTTTAATGGGTTTGTTTTTAGCTTTTAAACCGGAGTTCTAGCTAAGTTATGAACCACCATTAATTCCCACATTACAGAATCTAACTTTGTAAGTATCAGTGAGTTTTCGGCGACCTCCTTGTGTTTTTATGAGGTTAATTAGTGCTCTTGTACTTTGACTCAAAAAATTCCCTTTAGCACTTCTTACAGAGGGAGTGGTAATAAAACTCCCTCAGCATTTGTTTGTTCAGGAAAAACGCTCTCCATTTTCTGGTCATAGAGTTCTTGCTTGGCCGTTTATTTTCCTTCAATATTTTTAGTGTAATACCCCATTCTCTCCTGACCTGAAAAGTTTCTGTTTCTGAAACCCAGTAGGAGGTTCCCTTGTACATAACTTCTCTCATTGCTCTTGCTGCTTTAAAAATTCTTTGTCTCTGGCTTTCAGCGATTTAGTTATAATGTGTCTCCGTGTAGCCCTACTTGAATTCAACCTATTTTGGAACTTTGGGGCCTCGTAGATTTGGATTTCCATTTTTTACCCCAGGTTTGAGAATTTTGCAGCCATTATTACTTTAAATATGCTTTTTGTCCCTTTCTCTTTCTCTTCCCCTTCTGGAATAACCATAACCCAAATATCTTTTGTTTTTTATTGTGTCCTATATGCCCCATTGCCTTTTTCACCCTTTTTCATTCTTTTTTCTTCTTGTACATCTGACTAGACAAGTTCAACAAGACAAAAAGGCAACTAACTGAATGGGAAAGGACATTTGCAAATAATACCTCTAATAAGGGGCTAGTATCCAAAACATATGTGGAACTCAACAGCAATAACCCAAACAATCCCATTAAAACAGGCAGAGGACCTGAACAGACCTTTTCCCAAGAAGACATACAAGCGGCCAACAGATATATGAAAATGCTCAACTTTTAGTCTATTTCTGCAGCTCTCTACTTGTTCAGCTCAGTTGTACGCTTCAGCTTGGGGTTTCTATTTGTTTATTTTTACGGTTTCAATTGTGTGTTCCTTAGTGCACTGAATTTCCTTAAGAGGATTATTCTTTTCTGACAGGCCACAGATCTCCATTCCTATAGTGTCAGTTATTGAACTTTATTAGTTTCCTTTGGTGGGGTCATGCTTACCTGATTTTTCATGGTCCTGGATTTCTCATGTTGGTACCTGCACATCTGAGTAAGTGGTGTCCTCTCCAGACTTTACGGTTTGCCGTGGCAGAGATGGTTCTTCACCAGTCAGCTTAGCCTGGATTTTTGGACGTGTGCACTAGTAATGTCCCTGGATGGGTAGGGCTTGCTGTTAGGGTCTATTTGGGGGAGGAGGCCACTGCCCAAGCTCTGGGGTTGAGGGAGGTGCTGCTGACTGAGAAGAGTTGGATTGGTCTACTGGTTTGGTTCCCTGCCCAAGCAAGGGTGTAGGATGGGGCTCCCTTGTGGTTTGGGTTCTCTGATAGAGTTTACAAGATGCTCAGGACTGGGTACTATCCTCAGCAGTAGGTGGGGCTATGAGTTAGCTTTCCTGCCCAGGCAGGACAATAGGATAGACCCCAGGGTCTGTGTGACTCATAGTTTGGGGACTGAATTAGGCAAGTCTGTGTGTGAATTCCCTGGCCTGATAAGGCCACTGGTTTTGCTCTGCAGGCAATCAGCTCTGCCCACTGTTTTCCCTGCGTGAGCGGTGCTGGGCTACACAGCTTCTAGTAGTTCTGGATAGGCTTTCTGGTCGGGAGGGGCTGGGAGCATGCTTCGCATGGGTGGGGCAATAGCACCCCTACTGCGTGGAAGTTCCCGGCTCCAAGCAGCCTCCCAGGTGTTCTTGGTCAAGCTTTCTGGGAGGGAGTAGGAGCCAACTCAGCAGTGGGTGGGGCTATGACTCACAGCTCCTCTGCCTGGGTGGGAGCACAGCAGGCTCCAGGCCTGGCAAGGCTCATCCTTTGAGGACCCAAGCACAGCAGACTTTCACCTTGCCAAGTTCCTTGGTCATGGCTCTGCAGATGAGCAAAGCTATTGGTTGAGACCACTCCCCGGGCTCTGCAGGCAGGAACTCAGTCCCCAGGATCTGGGTGCTAGCTCCCAGAGTTGTTGCAAGCTCCTCCCATTTCTCCATCACAATCAAATACCTAGTGGTCAAGTCTTGCAGATTCTCCTGCAATCCCCGTGCAGTGAGACCTAAGTGGCGGTTCCTGAGAAGTGACCCACAATTCTGGGGGAGCTGGATATCCACACTGGGCCCTCTCTTCCCCCCAGAGGAACTGTCGGCCCGGGGGAGACCTCGCGGTGCAGTGCTGCACCAGCCTAGGGAAGGCGCAGCTGGCCAGTGTGTAGCCACCCCTCTCCCCTCCTACTGAGGTCTGTTTTGGTCTCCATGGTGCAGTGGGGTGCTTCAGCTTCACCCCCGTGTCACAGTATTCTCTCAGTGGTGTGTTGTCCATGAGTAGTTGTTTTCTGCTTCTGTGGGGGAGCAAAGTCAGGAATGACCTGTGGCATCATCTTGGTGACATATTCCCCACACTTGAATTCTCACACAGTCCCTCAGAAATTCCCTCCTATAACCTTTGCTTTTCTCCCTGACAAGCCTAAAAATATCTTAAGATATTCACCACATGTTCCCTCTGTCCCAAACAGGGAAGGTGGATAAGTGCATTCACTGTGCCGCTAAAAAGAAATGAAGAAAGAGGAGGTGGGTGTGGAGGAGGAAACAGGATGGGAGCAAGACAAGGAGGAAGGGAAAGAATTGAATGCTGGAAACATATCAGGAACTGGGATTGCCAGAGGCACTTGAAAGAGCAGAGGCAGAATTCTACCTGGTTCTGACTGTTCACGGCCCATCTCAAACCCACCAAGGAACTCGCAGTTCCTTCCCCTGCCACTCCCTTTGCCCCGAGGGGTAGGCGAGCAGCTATGGATGTGTCAAATTTAAGGACTTACTGGGCCACGATGCTTGGAGTGGAGCTTCAAGCACAGCAAGCAAAAGTTACAATGCTGAATCAGGAAAGCCAGCTGTCTTTCTGTAACTGCTCTCTGTGCTTTATCTCTGGAGACTTTCCTTGGAAATTCCTCTCCCTGGGGCTGGTGTGAAATAATTTCACAGACTCCTTGAACGATGATTAAAGAGCAAATAGCTTGTTGCCTTAGTTCCAGTGGAGTGCCTCTCCATATTCAGGCCCTGCCAGGGTATCTCACTCCCAGGAATGGCAGGTCAGGAATACCAGAAAGATGAAACTAAGAAGTGACTGAAGTTCCAGCTTGCCCAAAGCCACTGAGGGATGAGAACCAATGAGCCCGGGTGAACCCATAGCCGAAACAAGGCAGTGTTTGATGGGTGTGGTAATGGGAGCACTGTCCTCTCCCCACCTGGCCCAGGGGAGGTGATAACATGGTTCAAGGGCAGGTTCTACAATCTCTGGAAGAAGAGTAATTACAACAACAGGCATTGCTTAGAAACATGCCCTTTCCCCTAGAGGCAGTCCCTGTCCTGGGATTAACAGAGCACACTAGCAGGCAGGGCAATAAAAGGCCTGGTAAGGACCATTGGTCATATTTCCTCAGCAAAGTGTGTTTATGGCATTTGCTAAGCTCTTCCTAATTAGCTGGCTCGCTACCCTAAGAAGCAAGAGGGAAGAGGTGGGTCAGAAAGAAAAAAGTGCTGTCTCCTCGCAGGGTAAAGGGATTTCTGAGGGGTGTTTGGGAGTGATGGACCTTTCTTTAAAGATTCCACTCTGCTATGAGTCCTCTTATTCTGTAAGAAGGAAATACAACAGGATTTCAGAAGACCCGGCTGAAAATACTTCATGTGCATAAATTTATTTTAAATTTTATTGCATCACATTATACAAGCATTAAACATGGCTTCATGTTGATGACTATTTAAGTGTGAAAATTCGTCATTCACGTCAGGACCTTTTGGCTATTTACAAGTAAGGAATTTTCATGTACTTTATATATCTCTGTACTTGTATGTACATATGTAAGAATACATGACTATACATATGTACACACAGAAATACATCTATGGCCATACACATAGCTATAGATATGTCATATATAATCATCTCCTCAGAAAGATCGGAAATTAAAAACAAGAAAGAAAAAGTTGTAAACAGGGTCTTGTTTGTGTTGACTGGGTGACATGGAATTAGGACCACGTGATGACATCCTAGGAATGTGCGTCCAGGTGTCCGAATACCCTTTTTAGCCCAGTGTCTGTAAAATTCCCATGGGGTAGAATGCAAAAAGGTAGCAAACAGGCTGAAAAACAGGCCCAGTGTACAAGTTCCCCGTGGTTTTAAAAACTCGAGAACGTAACTGCCCGTGACGTGCATGCTTGCTTGGTCAAGAATGGTCTATGGATACGTAGCAATTGTGTGCGGGCCCGCACCGCGGTTCTCAGGCAGCCTCGCCAGTGCTGGCTCCCCCGGCCGCTGCCCACGTCTGCGACATGCACTGCGCTTGCGTTTTCGTCATTCACTTGGATGTGCTTTGCACAGCCAGAAGTAAACAGAATTCAGGTCCTTGGCGGGGAAAGGAACCATTACCTGGAAGGAGAAAAGAAGGCTTTGAAATTTAAGAGCACAAGCGCCATGGCTTGTGCTCGCCGTGAATCAAAGGCACTCATAGAATCTGTAGCCCCAGACGGAGGCACGTGTGGTATTAATGTCATTGTGCCCCTGCTTTACAGAGGAACGGACTGAATCAGTCTGAAGCAAGGTGACATCCTGCCAACTGTGAGGGGAGTAGAGGCAGGCAAACACTGTGCTTTTAAGCAAAACTTAGAAATGGCCTTGTTCGGGGAAAGCAGCATGTAGCGATGAGGCCGGAGGAGACTCGCAATTGGTTACTGGCCCTGAGTGCAGAAAAGGCCATTGCTGGGCCTGAGTCTCTGGCCCCTGGAGCTCCCGGGAGCAATTCTTCTCACTGATGTCTGCTTTCCACCTCGACTAAAGCTGCCTGGCAGTCCGCCTTTCTCCTCCGAGGCTGTGCAGGGCCACAGAAGAGGTGATTGGAATGCGTGTGAGAGCCAGGGGCTTGGGCAAATTATAGAATCCCGGAAGGGGAAAACAGAATAGGCTCTCAGAGTGCTGTTAAGCCCAGCTTCTTTACTTTTTCCAATGCGACAGTCGGTCTACTTCAGAGCCACTCCAGGTCGTACCGTACCGTCAGAGAACAGAAAAGCCAGGTCTAGAATCCAGTGGATGGCAGTGCAATGCTTAGCAACAATAGAAATCTCTTATAGCATTGTACAGCATTTTCTTGTATAGTAAATGTCTCACATACGGTGGCCCTCTGAACTGCATATTAGTTCTACCAAATATGCCAGCTCAGAAAAATTAATTTTTCCCAAAGACACATAGGCAAATGGTAGATCTGGAAAATAACAAAATCACTAAGTAGCAAAACACTTCTTGCCTTTGGGGAAGCCAGGGTCTACTTTGGGATAGAGGCAGGGCCAGTGTTCATCCTCTAGACACCACTGTCATTCCTGTGGGCCCTGGGGCCTAGGTGATGTCCTCCAACTCCACTCTCATATCCAACACACAATAACCTCCTGGACTCTCATCACAGAGCTGGCTTGATAAACTTCACTAGCTTAACAACAAACATCTCTGCAGATATCTGGTACGTCTTAATCTACATGAAAAGTGAAAAACATAGTTTTTTCCCTTGTATATTTCATTTGTTTAGAGGCTAAGTTTTGGGAAAATGTTTTCAAAGTTGTCTTCAAACAAGTGGAGAGAGACAAGGAAGGCAAATGGAATGCTACAATATTAGTTTCACCGAGTATCAAACCTGAGAGCTCATCTAATTATTCCATCACTGAGGAAACAGGCCCAGAGAAGTTAAGTGACTTGTCCAAGGACACACAGCTAGTCATTGACTTGCCAGACAGAAGGTTTCAGAACTTTCGATAAGATACGTGAGAACATTATGGAACTTTCTTACAATGTTTTTAGCCTTCATCCATCCATCCATCCATCCATCCATCCATCCAACCTTTACTAACTGAATGTGCATTTAAATGGGTGCCATGTACTTAATGCCGTGCTAACAAGCTAGAAAAATAAAATGACCATTCACAGAGCCTTTTGTACAGATGCTTACAATCGTGCTGAGCAAGCCTGATCACTATTTGAAAAGTCATAAATTGGCAATACAGGTCATTATCTGCCACTACATGTGATACTGACGCAACAACCTCAGAAGTTTATAGGGAGTGAGTCTCAGTGGGCTCATGAGTATGGGGAAAACTTCTTAGAGGACATGGCTGGACATGCATCAGCCTGGGAGGGAGCAATACATGGGTGGTGGAGACAAGGTCACCTTGGATGAGATGGAAAGGTGACCTGAACTAGAAAGAAGGGGCATATTGCTCTGGGGATCTTAAAGGGAACAGCCTGGTTGGAGTAGAAGGGAGAAGGCTGGTTTCAGGGAACGTGCAGGCCAACTCATGAAGGCTTTGACTGATAGGCCAGAGTGTGGCATGAAGGCAGAGAAAAGTTGCAGGTGTTGTGTTTAAAGGGAATAACAAGTTAAATTAATGATTAAAGTAGGAAACAGGCCAGTTTTGGAAGCTTCTGAGGAGTTATTTTGATCCTTTTCAGGACAATAGCAAGCTTTGACTCAGGGGGTGTAGAGCTCTCTCTCCCTGCCCCCCACACCGAGGGGCGCTTTTGGACTCTGAGTGCACCTCACACCTACCTGGTCACGGCCACTCGTTGTGGTGTGCTTTGCCGTTTTTCTTCCTCTCCTTTCGTTCCTTCTGGAGACGCTCCAGTTCTGCTTCATACATCATCTCCTGAATCAAGTACTTCTCTCTTCTCATTCGATCCCTTAGATCTTTTGGGAGGTCTGGGATCAGATATGAAATGAGGTGCTTTATACAAAACACGAGGTGCTAAAAACACAGAGGAGAATGCAACAGAGTCAGGTCTACTGTTCACCGGTAGCTGGAAAGCACTCTGGGAGTTGGTTCAAGAACTCCTCTTGCTCCAGGGATGTGGAGCTCCTGGAGTGTCTGGAAAGTGGGTTGAGGCCAGGGGAGTAAAGACTATCTCAGGAATAGGATGCATCACATAGGGAATGAGGGGAGGAGTCAGAAAAGGGGGTAGAGAAGGAATGGCCAAAGAATGCAAAGGAGAGCCAGAAGACCGTGGACTCAGAAAACCCATTTTGAATCCCAGCTCCGTAGCTTTTACTGCTTAAAGAGCTGTCTATCTGCCGGGGGATAAAGCCACCCGAGCCTCAGTTCGCTCATCTAGAAAATGGATATTATTGTGAAAATTAGAAGAAAATGTTTAAAGATCTGTAGATCAGTAAATACTATGCTAATCTGGACTTCAAGAATTATCAGTGGGCTTACAGAAGTGACCATTTCAGGAAGAAACTTTTCTGGCAGGTGAACTCCCACAAGTTCTCTACCTGAAAGACTAACAGCCGAAACCCTAGAACCACTGTCACTTCTCTTCATCTATATGACGGTGACCAATAAAGTGCCAGCAGACAATTTTAAAGGCCCTTACAATCCTGAAGTTGTAAATAAAGATGAAATCACTTTCAAATGGGACCAGTACGTATTCTTAATTTTATTTAAAACTTGGTAAATTTGATGACTCATGGATGGCTCACAATCCTGCTGATTAAGATTTTCTGTATATTTCTAGCATTTTAAAATAGTTCAATTATAAGATGTTGAAAATAAATGGAAAGTTCTAGATGATAAACCAAATTATAACTTAATGCAACTCTGTTTTTACTTTGAGAAATTTTAAGAGAGTGATGTGTTAAAAAAATTTTTCAAGAGAGACTGAGCCATTGATAAGTAATTCCCAGGGAAAGGCAGGTTAATATTGTCTTTTTTTGATTCCCTGAAGTGTAGAAAAAGAAGAAAAAACAGTGATGGAATAGTTTCAAAGAGCTATAGGAAGCTTCTAGTCCAAGCCAAAATGCAGACTTGGCTTGTGTTAATTTGGCTTTAATATATGTGACAGGAGATGCAATATCTATTTATGAGTACATGTTATAGAAATGCAAATTATTTTTAGCAGCAATTTTCTTAAAGACTAAAAGAAAATAGGTAATATATTTTTATTGACACGTAATAGATGCAATTACTAGGTAGACGATACTTTTGTATAATTATACTTGGTAAGTCTATTTTGAGTCCTAGGTAATGAGCATTCATTTGTGTGCTTGGCCATAAGTAAGGCCATGATGCTACCCAACCCGAGGCTGGAACTTGTAACAACAGTTCAGTGTCTTCCAAATTAAGTTCCTTGAACATGTGCATCGGGATCATCCTGGAGGGCTTGTGAAAAGCAAACTGCAGACAGGATGTATCAGAACCTCTGGGGATGGATAAAAAAACCCCAGCAACTTTCCTAAAGTTTAAGAGCCATGACCCTCGAATATTAAATTTAGGACCAATAATTCCTGACTTATCTGTGAACAATCTACAAATGGACTTTCAAATATTTCTTGGAAAATTGAAGGACTTTCATTTAGGAGCAAAAAAAGACGATAAAGAGTTTATATAATATTACTATACTGTTTCTGGACACACATAATCA
Source organism: Macrotus californicus (assembly GCA_007922815.1). Classification (NCBI taxonomy): domain Eukaryota; kingdom Metazoa; phylum Chordata; class Mammalia; order Chiroptera; family Phyllostomidae; genus Macrotus; species Macrotus californicus. The sequence goes on along the minus strand of VMDR010003011.1, from coordinate 60,726 downwards.
CATTCTCATAACATATTCATTACGTCTAGTTCCTTCATTATTTCAAAGGGTAGGAAGGAATGGTTGAGAAAACTAACCTCAAACACAATGATGAAAGCCAGGCGAGCTGCTAGGACATGCCAGAACTGCAGCGTGTAGCCGTAGGGCACCAGTGAGTGAGGAGGGTCACGGTAGTCTCGGTATCTATAAATATACAAAAGAATGTCACTTTCCAAACTATGATTTTCCTGACTCCCAGATTTCCTTCATTCCCACTACGAAGCCCTTATTTGTAGGAGAAACATTTTAAAACCTTCTGTACCCTAGGCATCTGTTGTTTTGCTTGTCCAGAATTTCTTCTTCTGATCAAAGAATCTCTCTTCTCCTCTGGGGAATCATCTGTGTGGGTTGGGCAGGGCTCACCCCCTCCCCTGACCCCAGCTCAGAAGATGAGCCAGACCTGGACTTGGGTTAGAACGATCACTTAGTGAATTATCACCAAGCCCACAGAAAGTAAAAGCCTGGAGTGCCGGTGGCCCTTACAAACTGTGGACAGAGCCTGCTTGAGGATGAAGTCAACAGAACGAAGCAGAGCCAGCAGAGACGCAGTGTCCTGATGACTTGGGATCCAGCCATTCCTTGTGTTAAGAGAACCCCTCCACCCTCCCAGGACCTGAACAAATGAATTTCTTTCTAAGGCAGTTTATACTGGATTTCTGCCACTTGCCATTAAAACGTCCATCCTAATGTATGGTGCCACTGTGACTTGTGAGTCGGCAGCAAATTCCACAAATGTTTGTTGAGCATCTTATTAGGGGCAAAGCATTATCCTAGGAACTTAAATCCATGTGATTTCATTTTATCCTTACCATACCATTCCTACTGTAATAGGTGGGAACATTGAAAAGTGACTCAACATCATACAGTTTTTATGTGTTTTAAACACAGTATTCTTTCCACAAGCTCTAAAAATGTGAAAAGATCTGAAAATTCTGGTTATTTCAATAGTTCTGCTGTTGGACATACCAAATTCCCTTGTCTGAATAAAAATTATCATTATCCAGATTCTAAGATAGTACTGAACCTCAAGGTCAGCACTAATTTGCATAGGAGGATATAGAACAATTCCTTTGCAGAATCTTTTAAAAAATATATATTTTATTGATTATGCTATTACAGTTGTCTCATTTTCCCCCTTTTATTCCCCTCTGCCCTGCACACTCCCTCCCACCCACATTCCCCCGCTTTAGTTCATGTCCATGGGTCATACATGTAAGTTCTTTGGCTTCTACATTTCCTATACTATTCTTAACCTTCCCAGAATATCTTTGAAAAGTATCAAGGACTAGAAAAATATGTGCTTTCACATTATTATCATCACAATCATCTTTATTATTATTAGTGTCTATGGAATGTAATAATAATGTACCATAATTATTTTGTCACTAAAGTGATACTTATGATGAGTATCTGGTCTGAAATTAAGAATGAATCTGTTAGTGCCTTCTGTTGGTTCTCTCTATGATGAGGATAAGGTAACCATCTAAAGCACTGTTCCTTCTACTATGTAGTTATACAATCTGTTCCTGCCCTAGGTCCAACAACAATGCCTGGAATTTTAGGAAGAAAATTTTATTCAGGGCTAAAAGTTTGCTTGGACATCTCTAACCTCCTTTTATTTTTTGCATAGAACAAGTAGTCAAGATCCAGGAATTGGCCCTGGCTGTTGTGGCTCAGTGGGTTGGGCATTGTCGTACAAACCCAAAGGTCTCCGGTTTGATTCCTGGTCAGGGCACATGCCTGGGATTTGGGCCAAGTCCCCAGTTAGGGGTGTGCAAGAGGCAACCGACTGATGTTTCTCTCGTGCATCGATGTTTCTCTCCCTTACTCCCTCCCTTCCCCTCTCTCTAAAAAATAAATGAAAATCGTAAAAAAAAAAAAAAAAAAGAACCAGGAATCGTTTTCTGCAATTAATATAAGCCCTGACCAGGTAGCTCAGTTAGTTAGGGCATAGTTCCAACACACCAAGGTTGTGGGTTTGATCCCTGGTCAGGGCACACATAAGAATCAACCAATGAATGCATAAATGAGTGGAACAACAAATTGATGTTTCTCTCTCTGTCTCTTGTCCTCTAAGTCAATACATGTTTTAAAAAGATAACAAATATAACTCCTTTGTTCATCTTTAGCTATCTATATTTCAAATATGGTTAAGTAAATATTCTAGAGGAAAAATACTGTATGGTTTTAATTACACATGTGATTGATTATTAGACAAAAGCATATATATATATATATATATATTTCATTGATTCCTTAAACTTTTTACACAACAGTATTCACTAAAACAGGAAATTCTTCTGAGGACCCACTGGTCAGTCCCTTCCCTATTTCTATCTCTGCTCTCATCTTGTGCCTTTTTTCACTGCTCCATCTCCCAGCTTCTCAGACCCTGTTTGACTTTTCACTTGAACAACTGTGACAAATCTCTTCCTCCCCAGATTCCTTCTAAATTCAGTGGGTGGAAAATGAATTTTCCTTGACCTTGTAGATCATTTTTCTTGACTATTTCCGGAAAATACAATTTAGATGTGTCACTCTTAAAGTTCTTAAAATTCTTAAGATTCCTGTTACAAATTCATAGCATATAAATTCATTTATTCAGCACAGCTAAGGAGATTCAAATATATCAAATTAAACAGCTATTAAGTATAACTATGCAAACTAGGAAGTCTCTGTAAAATTGTATGCATATAATATGCAAAGTGAAAACAGTTGTTTTTAGGTGGTGATTTTAAAGTCTAATTTATGGGTTTTTCATATTTAAAAAATTAATGTTCTTTACATTTTCTTTTTAATATTAGAAAACACACTCATGGCTATGGTGATTTGGCAACATTTTAGATCATTTCTAGGTGAGGATCCAGTTGCCGAGAATGTGGACCTATTTTTCAGCCTGTGTGTAACACATCCATTGGTGGGTCCACCGCAGAGCTCTGCCAACCTGTGCCCAGAGGAATACCACGGCCTGTGCTGGCACTTGGGTTCTGAGGACAAAACTCAGAACTTGGGGAATTGTTAAGAAGTTTCAGTCTTCAGAAGCAGCAGGTTTCTGGCTTTCCCACTCTCTTAACTCACTGTACTATAAAGTCAAGTTTCCCTCTAAAACATTTCTTATCGCAAAAGAAAAAAAAATGAAACTAGACAACCAACTTATACCATACACATGAATAAATTCAAAATGGATAAAAGACTTAAATGGAGATTGTGAAGCCATAAAAATCCTAGAGGAAAACACAGGCAGTAAAATTTCTGATATCCCACAAAGCAATATTTTTGCTGAGCTGTTTCTTGGGCTGAGGGAAACAGAAAAAAAAATAAACAAATGGGACTATATCAAACTAAAAAGCTTCTGTATAGCAAAAGAAACCAACAAAATGAAAAGAGAACCCACTCTATGGGAGAACATAATTGCCAATGATACATCTGATAAGGGGTTAACATCCAAAATATATAAAGAACTTCTACACCTGGACGCCAGGAAGGTAAAAAGTCCAATTAAAAAATGGGCAAAGGATCTGAATAGATATTTCTCCAAAGAGGACGTACAGATGGTTAAAAGACACATGAGAAAATGTTCAGTGTCACTAATCATCAGAGAAATGCAAATTAAAACCACAATGAGCTATCTCCTCACATCTGTCAGAATGGCTGTCATCAATAAATAACAAGTGCTGGCGAGGACGTGGAGGAAAGGGAACCCTAGTGCACTGTTGGTGGGAATGCAGACTGGTGCAGCCACCATGGAAAACAGTATGGCGTTTCCTCAAAAAATTAAAAATAGAACTGTCTTTTGACAGTGATCCTTCTGGTAATATATTCTAAGAATTCCAAAACACAAATTTGAAATAATACATTATTTACAACAGCCAAGATCGGGAAACAAGCCAAATACCCATCAGTAGATGAGTGAATAAAAAAACCATGGGACATTTACACAATGGAATTCTACTAAGCTGTAAAAAAGAAGGAACTCTTACCTTTTGTGACAGCATGGGTGGACCTGGAGAGTATTAGGCTAAGTGAAATAAACCAGTCAGAGAAAAACAAATACCATATGATCTCACTTATATGTGGAATCTAATGAACACAATAAACTGGTGAACAAAATAGAAACAGAGGCATGGGTACATGGAATAGACTGACAGCTGTCAGAGGGGAGGGGAGTGGAGGAGGGGACTGGATGAACGAAGGGGAAGGGATTAGCCAAGAACATACATGCATAACACATAAACACAGACAACAGTGTGGTGATGGCCAGAGGGAAGGTGGGGGCGACGGCTGGTGAAGGTGGGCAAAGGCCGGGGGGAATGGGTACATCTGCAGTAATGTCAACAACAATGAAGTTAAAACAATTTCTTATTGTTACCCTAAGGGAATTAAAATTCAGTGGTGCCATTGAGTTGGCTGTCATCTAATTTGCGGCCTCCAGAATTATGCACAGGCAAGCAAGCACCCTGGAACCGAGTTTCGGGTTTGCCTGGCTAATATGATCCTGGTTAATAGGAAGCTACTCCAGAGATCAGTTTTCCCTATGAACAAAATTAGGGTCTCCACCTCACGCTGCTCTAAAATTTTGGACTCCCACTCTCTATTAGTTTTCTGATTGCTGCCAGTGGAACTCTCGGTTCGTGCTCCCGCCCTCGGTTCAGGCTCCAGCCCACCCCTCACCCTGCTGGCCTCTTCCACGAGGCAGAGGTTTGAGGGAGGGCCACGCTTGGATGTCCTTTGTGCCCCACATCTCTGTTTTGGATGCAATGCTATTTATTTGCATAATGACTGGCTACATGCTCCCTGGCACTTGAACAAAGAAAACACTTCCTTGTCCTGCTGTAGAAATGGTCAGGAACCCAAGCTTCAAAGCTAATTAAAGCAAAGTGTTACTTTAATTTTTCAGCCTAGTACCTTCAAAGTCACTAAGTATTCCAGTGTCATCAATGTTTGGAGGAATTTTTTCAAGTGAGTCAGAGCTGTTTTCAGAAAGTAACACTTTATTTTTTTATTGTTCAAGTAGTTTTCTGTCTTTTCCCCCAACCCCCCCCCACTTTCACCTCCCCCCCTTGTTATTGTCCATATGTCCTTTATAAACAGTTTTTTTTTTAAAGAAAATAACACTAATTTCGTGGTTTCAATTTCACATGTGGGAAAGGTGGAATCCTTTTGACTTAAATTAGTGCATTCTCTAAAGCTGCTTTTATTTCTCAAGAAATGGATGATGAGCTTGCACACATCATTTTTCTAGCACTGGGTATAGTTGACTTATTCCCATTTTTAAACTGTGAAAATAAAAGTGAATATACATTTGGAAGAATGATAAATGAACTGCACACGACTCTCATCGAAGTTAAGACCTAGAAGGTGGTCAGTGGCTTAGGAATGCCTCACTGGCAATCCCAGATGCCCTGAAAGGTAACTTTGTAGTAATTTTCTCCTTTTCTTTATAGTGATACTACTTACGCAAGCATCCCTAAATAAAACGGTGCTTATTTTTGTGTGCTTGGAACTCCATATAAATGGAATTATATTGTGTTATTTGTGACTACATCTTTGTTATGCAATTTATTTTTGAGTTTTCAATTCTATTCCATTTCCTATTTATCTGTTCCCTCTGACAACACTACACTGATTAATTACTATTAACTTTATTGTTGACATTATTATAGACCACGCCATTTCCCACCCCCTTTGATTACTGTAATTTTATACTATGTCTAACAGAAGGTAAAGTGTCTTGACTATTCTTCACCCTTTGCATTTCTGTATAACATTATTTGGGCCCTCAGGTGCTCAAACTGGCTTATTCGTAATTCTTAAATTTTTGTAACTAACCTAACTGGTCTACTTATGCTGTTTTTCTCTTAACTTTTACATTTATAGAATGCTTTAATAATATAATGAACTCTCGTGAATCCACCGTTCGACCCAAGAATTCAAACATGACCAGGGACTTACTCAACCTTTGTGCTCCTCCATCTCTTTCCCTTAATTTCCTTATCCTGAATTTCATTATTTCCTTTTTTTAATTAACACATATTTATGTGTGTGTGTGTATATATATCTGAATATTTTACTGTGTAGGTTTGTTTTCAAACTTTCTGGAAAGGATGCTATATTGTATGTAGCTTTCTGAGACTCGCTTTTTTTAGCATCATGCTACTATTGTAAGATTCGTCCATGCTGCTGCATGTAGCTAGTTTATTTCACTGCTATAAAACAGATCTTGGTACTTATACATTGCTGTTTTATGCAGTGTATGTTCAGACTTATACTCAGGGGCTGGTCATTTTTCTCTCTTTTCTCAACTTCCTTAACCATGTAAGGCCTTGAAATACAGAGCTCGAGTGTATTTGGGTCAGCAAATGACCTCTGGGTAAAAGTGGGTGCAAAGTCTGCTACCGCCCTGGGCTCTGCTGTGAGTTATTACTTCAGAAAGTGTTTTTTCCCGTGATGAGAACTTTTAAGGTCTACTCCTTTGGCAACTTTTAAATATGCAATACAGTATTATGGACTATAGCTGCCATTACATCCCCAGGACTCCTGTATTTTATAGCTGGAAGTTTGTACATTTCTGAAACCTTTGTACAATTTGTCCATCCCCGACTCCAGCAACCGCCAATCTGTTCTCTGAACCTATGAGTCTGAACTTGTTGTTTGTATGATATTGTTTTAGATGCCACCAATAAGTGAGATTTACGATATTTGTTTTTCTCTGTCTTATTTCACTTAGCATAATGCCCTCAAGGTTATTCATGTTGTTGCAAACGGCAGGATACCCTTCTAGTTTATGGCTGAGTAATATTCCATCACACACACACACACACACACACACACACACACACACACAATTTTCTTTATCCATTCATCCATCCGTGGGCACTTAGGCTGTTTCTATGTCTTGGATAGCATAACTAATGCTGCAATAAACATGGGAGGCAGGTATCTTTTTGAGTTAGTGTTTTTGTTTTCCTTTGGATAACTACCCAGAGGTAGAATTGCTGAGTAATATGGCAGTTCTATTTTTAATTTTTTTGAGGAACCTCCATTCTGTTTCCACGGTGGCCGCACCAGATTACATTCCCAACAGCAGTGCACAAGGATCCCCTTGGCTCCACATCTACCCTCACACTTGTTATCTCTCATCTTCTTTAATTGTGGCCATTCTGACAGGTGTGGGGCGATATCTCATTGTGATCTGATTTGCATTCCCCTGATGATTAGTGATGCTGAGTTTCAAGTACCCGTTGGCCATCCGTGTGTCTTCTATGGAAAAAATTTCTATTTAGGATATCTGCCCACTTTTCAATTGGACTGTTTGCTATTTATTTATTTGCCATTGAGTTGTATTAGTCCTTTATTTATGTGTGCTGCTAAAGTGAGCGCCATGACTCCTTTATGTACTTCGGATATTAACCCCTTATTAAACATATGATTTAAAAACAGTTTTTCCCATTTTATAGGTTGCCTCTTCATTTTTGTCGATGGTTTTCTTTGCTATGCAGGAACGTTTTACTCTGATGTTGTCCCACTTGTTTTTCTTTTCGTTGCCTTTGTTTTTTGGTGGCAGATGCAAGAAATCATCAAGACCAATGTCAAGGAGCTTACTGCCTATTATTACTTGTGGCAGTCTTATGGTTTTAGGTCTCATATTCAGATCTTTAGTTCATTTGACTTAATTTTTGTGTATTGGTCTAGTTTCATTCTTTCCCATGTGGCCGTCCTGTTTCCTGACACCATTTATTGATGGGACTGTCCTTTCCCCATTGTATCTTCTTGGCTACTTTGTCGTAAATAAATTGACCACATATAAATTTATTACCATTTATTTATGGGCCCTCTAGGCTATTCCATTGATTTGTATGTCTGTTTTTATGCCAATACCATGCTGTTTTGATTACTAGTTTTGTAATATAGTTTGAAATGAGAAAACCGATGCCTCCAGCTTTGTTCTTTATCAAGAATGCTTTTGCTATTTAGGGTCTTTTGTGGTTCCATACGCATTTTAGGATTGTTTTATATCTGTAAAAATGCCATTGGATTTTGATAGGGATTACACTGAATCTGTAGATTTATTTTGGTAGTATAGACATTTAAAAATATCACTTCTTCTAATACATGAGCATGGAATATCTATTTGTCTTCAGTTTTATTAATCAACGTCTTCCAGTCTTCAGTATACAGACAGGTCTTTCACTACCATGGTTAAATTTATTCCTAAGTACTTTATTTTTCTGGTGCAATTGTAAATGAAATTGTTTTCTTAATTTCACTAATAGTTTATTATTAGTTATGGAAACACAACTGATTTTTGTATATGGACTTTGGATCTGCAAATGAGTTTGTTTATTGGTTCTATCAGTTTTTTGGGAGTCTGTAGGGTTTTCTCTATATAATGTCATCTGCAAATAGTGAGTTTTACTTCTTCCTTTCTGACTTGCATGCCTTTTATTTCTTTTTGTTGCCTAACTGCTCTAACTAAGGATTCCAATATTATGTTGAATAAAAGTGGTAAGAGTGGACCTCCTTGTCTTGCTCCTGATCTTGGAGGAAAAGCTTTCAGCTTTTCACCATTGTGTATGACCTTAGCTGTAGCCTTGCTTGGTAACCACAAGCAAAAACCTATAGTAGATACACAAAAGATAAAGAGAAATTAACCCAGGCATACCATAGAGTCATCAAACCATAGAGGAAGACAGCAAGAGAAGAAAGGAATAGAAGAACTACACAACATCCAAAATCAATTAACAAAATGATAATAAGTACACATTTATTAACAACTACTTTAAATGTAAGTGGACTAAATTCTCCAATCAAAAGGCAAAGAGTGTCTGAATGAATAAAAAGAAGACCCATCTATATTCTTGTGGTTACCATGGTGATTACCTATAAACAGTATTTTAAGTTGACAATAAGTTCAGGTTGACTGTATTCTAAAGCTCTGTTTTTGCTCTCTTACTATGTTTTATGTTTTTGATGTCACAATTTACATCTTTTTTTAATCTGGTGTATCTCTTAACCAATTAATTTAGTTATAATTACTTTTA
>VMDR010003011.1:5383-51546 GCA_007922815.1 Macrotus californicus | reverse complement strand
TGTCACTTCTGGCCTGCAAAGTTTCTGCTGAAAAATTTGTTGATACTCTTATTATGGTTCTCTTGTATGTAACAAGTTTTTTTTCTTTTTCTGCTTCTAATATTCTCTCCTTATCTTTAACTTCTGACATTTTAATTATAATATCTTGGTGTAGGTCACATATTTGGAACTCGATGAGCTTCCTGGATCTAGATGTCAGATTTTAAAATTCTCCAGGGGGTTTTAATGCATATTAAGGTTGAGACTACTGCTTTAGACCAACTCAGTCAGAAAGGGCTGTCTGAGCAAAAGCTCCCTGGGGCAGGGCCAGCCCAACCTAGGCTAAGAGTGCCCACCTGCAGTACTTGAGCGGAGTCCCCGAGAACTCACTGCCATCAGACTCAGGCTCAGATCGGTTCTCAAAGTCAGCAATTCGAAACACAGACAAGCTGGCATTCACATAGCCAACCATGCACCTACAAGAGAAAGCAAATTCTGTAATTAGACCTCCTATCACCTCTGCATCCAACTCACTTAAGGCTCTTCCTAGAATTTCCCCCAGCTGTGAGTGCCTTTAGCTTGTCCTGCATTGTCGTGAGCACTCAAGTTAGGATACACCAAAAAACCTTGGGTATTGAGTCAAGAACAGTCATTTCTTTTGTTCATTTCTGTGCAGAATAATCATATAGAACATCACTACCCCATCAGCATAAATTATAGGTGTCACTGCTTCTTTCACTGATGACATACATACCCACAGAGAAAACACACACGTACATAGAAACACATCACTTCATTAGTGAGTATGTATGCTCTCTCACAATGCCCTGGATATAACTGATGTAAACGTAGTCCCCCCTCTCCAGCTCACATGCACGCCACATAATGACAGACTATATTCCCTGCATGTATCATATGCTTTTATGCCTCTGTTCAGGTTTCCTTTTCTGTTGGGATTCCTTACTCATTTCTTTAAAGGTGAAAGTAGCGTTCATCCTTCAATTGCCAACTGAAATGCTACACCTTCTGGGAAGATGTCTTTATCAGTCCTGTCAGAAGACTCATTCTCTTCTCCCGATGGGGCTGCCACACTTCACAGTTGGCACACACTGTGTACGAGGGTTGGCAGCATGCATGTATGCCTTCTCCTTGGCACGATAATTGTTTGATGCAAAACAGGTGTCCTGGATATTTTTGTATTCTTGGAGCTAAGACAGTCTTGTGCAGTGTAGGAATCCAATAATGTTGATTTAATTGATTTGACTGGAGGCAAACTAAAGTACCAGAGATTCTATCAAGGTCTTGAAAATGGACTAGGAATTAAAACTATTGCCTAGACCCCCAGGGTTGATAAGGTTCTTGAGGACATGGCTTTCATTCTGTACCTGGGGTCAGAATCATACTGCATACTTGGGCTTTGGGGTCAAACTGTAGCTCTACTGCTCTTTAGACATGTAATCTTGGAAAATTATGTAACTTCTTTAAGTGACATAAGTCCCTACCTCATAGGGTCATTGTGGGGACCAAATGAAATGATATATACAAAGTAAGTGACATAGTGCTTAGCTTACAGCAAGATCTTAAATGTGAGTGGCTATTATTTTATTTACTTTTGGTACCTAGCAGGAGGTCATTAATCATTGGTGGATTGAATAAGGCATGGTCCTCACACTCCCTTTATTAACATTTCCTGTGGGATTATCCCCAGTTGCTGACAACTAACCGGAAATGATGATGTGAACATAGTTCTGAGAGCACATGGGTTCCACATGGTGTCACTTCTCTTTCATTTTTGATTTCACTTGGATCCTTTCTCTTTTTTCCCTTGAGGAGTCTGGCTAAGGGTTTATCAACTTTGTTTATCTCTTCAAAGAACCAGCGCTTGGTTTCATCGAGCTTTTCTATTGCTCTTTTACACTCTATTTCAATTCTTTCTGCTCTGACCTTTATTATTTCTTCCCATCTCATCACGTTGGGCTTTGTTCTTCTTTTTCTGGTTCCTAATTCTGATCTTACGTATAAGATTAGATCTTTTATTCAGTAGTTTTCTTGTTTCTTGAGGCGGACCTGTATGCTATGAGTTTCCATCTTAGAACTGCTTTGGCTGTGTCCCATAGAGTTTGGGTTGTTGTTTTTTCATTTTCATTTATCTGGAGTTATTTTTTTATTTCTTTCTTGATCTCATTGTTAACCCATTCATCGTTTAGTAGCATGTTATTTGGCCTCCGTGTGTGTGTGTGTGCTTCAGTTTTCTTCTTATAATTGATTTGTAGTTTCCTACTATTGTGATTGGTGAAGATCATGATTTCAGTATTCTTAAGAGTACTGGGGCTTGTATTGTGGCCCAGCATGTGGTCTATAAAGGAAATGTTCCATGTGTACTTAAAAATGTATATTCTGCTGCTTTGGGGTGAAATATCCAAAGAGATCAATTAAGCCCATCTGGCCTAATTTATCATTTAACCCTTTCGGTACGAGCGCTCTTTCTGCCATGAGACTCCCACTGTATGAGGTGCCACGCCGAAAACGCGCACATAGCACATGGTCAGTCCTCCTTTGTGTGAAGACTTTCCTAACCTTATATGAGATCTATGCTTAATAAAACAATGCTTTTTTCCAAGTGTTGTTTGTAACTTTAATACTAAGAGATAGTTATATAAAATTCTATCAATTATATAAGTAAAATTTATAAAAATTATATACAGATGGATGCCGTATATATCCGGCACTCGTCCACACAGGTCATCAGATGGGCGCCAGATATATCCGGCGCTCATACCAAAAGGGTTAAAACAACTGCTTCCTTTATTTTCTGTCTGGATAATCTATCCATGGTTGTCAACAGGTGTTGAAACCCCTGCTATTATTGTATTATTGTCAATCTCTCCCTCTATGTCTGTCAGTGTTTGCTTTATATATGTAGGTGCTCCTACATTGGGTGCATAAATGTTTAGAGGATTACACCCTCTTGTTGGACTGAGACCTTTATGATCATGAAATGTCCTTCTTTGTTTCTTGTTACAGCCCTTGTTTGAAAGTCTGTGCTTGTCTGATACAAGCCCTGCTACTCCAGCTTTTTGTTTGTTTCCATTTGCAGGAAATTCCTTTTCTACCTCTTTACTTTTAGTCTCCGAGTGTCTTTCAACCTAAAGTGGGTCTCTTATAGGCAGCATATATATAGGTCTCATTTTTTAAATCCATCCAGCTGCCCTTTGTCTTTTGATTGGAGCATTTTAGTCCATTTAGATTTAAAGCAATTATTGATAGGTATGTAGCTATTGCAGTTTTATTGTTTTTCTACTTCGTCTCTGTTCCTTTATTACTCTCTAGCTCTCGTTAATGACTTTCTATGGTGTTGTCTTTGGATTCCCTTCTATATTTCTTGTATATCTCTTCGAGATTTCTGGTTGGTGTTTTCCATGTGTCTCATATACCCCAAGCTATGTTTACAGCAGTTTTAAGTTGATGGTCACTTAAGTTCCAAAACATTCTAAAATCACTACAATACTCATCTCCCCTTCGTGTTTGTGCTTTTGTCAGTGGGTATTTTCTTCTTTCCTATACTTTCTCATTCATATTGTGGGTCTTTTATTCTTAAAGAGATCCCATTAACCTTTCTTGTGATACTGATTTAGTGGTGATGAACTCCTTTAGAATTAGAAGATAAAAGGTAGATCTATAAATATTAAAAGTGGCAGAAGACTCTTAAGTCAAAGATAAAGATTATCAAAAAACCCTGCAGAGCCCAATAAAGCTGAAATAAGATGGCCATTAGATAAATTTTTTAAGCACCATGCACACTGTCTGAAATCTAATAGGCTATTAAAATTCTAAAGTTTTGATTTACTACCAGCTGTGCATGATATTTCCACTTTGCTTTTTGGTTCTCCCCCAAACAAGACAGGTTTCACCATACTTGGAGTAGGGAAAGAACTGCAATAACCATTGGGATTTAACCCTCAGGGACTATGTTAGATGAGCTTCAGAAGCACTTATTGGCAAGTGGCCCGGGGGCTGTGTGGTTCAGGATGGAGAGAACTGCATGAGTCCTCTCTCTGAGAACAGGAGTTTAGGCTTGGTACATTCACGTGGGCCCCCGCAGGCGCACTGCCTTGTGATTCTGGATTCGCTTCTCTTAATCTCTGCTCTTCGGAGTAAGAGTGACAACGCATGACCCAGGTCAGTTTTGAGAATCAAATGCAAAATATAGGTGAAAATGGTCTGAACAAAAGCAAGCTTTTTTTAGGCTAAGTCAAGCAGAGAATGTTGACAACAGTTATGATTGCAAAGAAATGTGTGGATAGTACAACATAAGTCTTTCAATCTCTCGTAAAGTGGGATGGTATGCTCATGGAAAGCTGCTAGGTAATTAGTGTTTAATGGCCACATGGTTATTGTTGTACAGAACTTTATAAAACCCTCTTCAAATAGCTGCACTTTGAGCCTTACTGCATTTGATCATCTATGCCCTAGGACATTTACATAGGGTTAATGAATTTGGACCTAGGCCAGGTGTACATTAATTCAGTTGTTTTGATTCAGTGGCACTTGACTCCTTGGGGCTACTTGAACTACAATGGCTATGGAGAATGACTCAATTTGGCTCAGAATAGTGAACCAGAAGGCAGGGCTGCTTCTATGAGTTGGTACTGAAAAGACCTTGTGGTCCCAACACACATTGACCCATCCCACTCTGACCAGAAGACATGGTAAATGCCATAGATTGTATTAGATTATTCTGACGTTACCCAGATAGGGACTTCTCTTCCATGAAAGTTAAGACTTCTTGTCTTTTCTCCAAGGGTATAGCCATGAAAACTATGGGATATACAATTTTGCCAAGGCTTTATCTGACTGAAAATACAGAGCCCTGGCTTTGGGAATCATTGAGGTGATACCACAGAACTGAGCTCCCAGGGAGTCCACCCAATTTGCTTGTGGTAATATAGACACCACTCAGGTCAACAGCCAGGAAATAGCCATTCAGTTGCTTACTTCACAAACATGTATTGAGTACCTCGTGGGTGCTCAGCACATCGTTACATATTTCCCATGTAGAATTGGCAGAGACTACATACAAAGGCACAAGGAGAACCGGATTGTAACTATCCTTTTACAAACTCATAAAAATGGCATAACTACATGTGACACCATGTACTGCTGTTCTGCTACACACATGACCACACCGCACATTTCTGAATTTATAATGGTTAGGGGATGGGGAAGATGATTAACTGTTGCCCTCTCATTGGATTTCATTTAAAACTCATCTGACTCCCATCCCTTCAGTAGATCAGGATGTGTTCGCTCTGGCTGAAAGTGTTATACCATCATTTTGCCTCCCCGCACTGGCCTTCCTGTCCTGGCCTTGTGTCCTGTGTACTCCAATGCAGAGGCTTCTGTCTGAGGGTCTAACACCACACAATGGCCGGGCAATGAAGACTCCATGGGGGTTTTACAGCAAACTTACTTTTGCCCGGCTTCTCCTTGGCCTGCGCAAGGTCCATACTTATAAGCGTACACCAAGCGAGGAATAAAGTCAGATGTTATCGCTATGACAAATGCATTTGTAATAACAGAGAGAATTCCGATGCCTTCGAGAATTCCATACCAAATTCCTATTCAAAGAGAAATGTTGCATTAATTCCAGGCACACAGCAGAGGTAATAAGTATGGCATTAACTAGGGTAACTAATTTTCAAGAGTTCTTTCCAAGGGTCCTTTCGTCTTCCCAGGCATTGACACTTGCAAACAGGAGTAATTTGTACTTGCAAACACCCTGGCATTGAAGGAGCATCTGTGAAAAGGCCAGCACTCATGACTTAAAAACTCGATCAAGACCAGACATAAGTAGAGAATTCTGGCCAACGATAAGGCACCAAAACCCACTCAGTAAAACTGGCACATCCAGAGTCTTGCTGCTACCAGTTCCTTTGGGGTAGAGAGAGGGTCCCTCTGTTTCATGTTTGCGGGCCCAGTTCCTGACACACTGACCCGGGGTAGGTGCCCACTGAGTGTGTGTTTATTTCATGTAGTGGTTAAAAGACACTGTGAGCCCAGTACATCCACACTCAATCCTTTTCCCCACACACTGGCTGAACACCTGCCTGCCCTGTATGAAGCATTGGGTTCAGAAATGAATGAAATACAGCTTCTGCTCTCAGGCAGCTCTCGAGAGGCTGCACCTGACTCAACTCAGCATCTCTAGTCAGAGTAAAGGCCATTTCCGCCTTTAAAAAAATGATCACGCTTCATGTGACTCGGGAAAACATTTAGGAAAGAGCAAAACAAAGTTAAGCTATGAAAGATCTACAAGTAAATAAGGGATAATCAGAATTTTAGATTCCAAAGTCTTAAGATAGAAATAACTAAATTGAGAACAATATTTAAGCATGCATTCTCTAGCACAGGAAATTATAAATTTCTGACTAGGAAATTTTACTTCTCATCTGAAATTATTTAAAGCTAACACAATTGTTCTTTTGCAAGAGTTGGCTGAATCATCTCACATGGAAATCCTAAGTAAAAATCTAAAGTGGTGGCTGTTTTTATTTGACCTACCAGATGGTTAGTGTCTTTTAAAACACACACACCAATCCAACTTACCTATGTCTTTGGCCCTTGAAGCTAAAGGTCGCCTCCATTGTGTGACAAATTTGTAAGCATCAAGTCGAATTTCAATTATGTTATTCAGTAAGGCCAGAAGTGGTGCTAGGGGAAAAGCTGCCACAAAGATAGTTGTGAATCCAAACTGAAGAACTGGAGGTAAAAGAGAGAAAAGTGCATTGGTGTCCCGTGACTCTTTTCAAAGGAAAACGACCTGAATGTCTCACTGTTCTAGCCCACATTTTCCCCCATACTGACTGAAGCACGGGGAACTGGAAGATGGGCAGGCACTGGAAGAAAAGGCACTCCTGGCCCTGGAGCAGGGGCATCCTAGAAGCCACGATCAGACCCAGGGTCCAGATCTTCGTGTCTAAATACTGTTCTCTAATAAAGGGACCAGGGATTCCTGGAGAAATGTTTAATCCCAGAGGTAGGTAGGGGAAATGTGACATGAACCTGGAATATCTTGTGATGTCAGAAAGTTAGGAAGTGCTTGCAAAAGGATGGAACACATCCATTAGGGCACAGGACAAACTTGAAGGAGCGCCTAGTGACCGAAGCTGGAACAATTTGTGCAACAAAATGATGGCATTGGATTAAAACCTGAAGACTAAGTATCTACATCCATACTGATACAGATACACACTGATCTAAAGAAAGAATTGAACAAATAACTTAGTGGGGGAGAAACGGCCTTTCTTCCTTATGGTAGACTTCTTTCTTTTTAATTGTGGTTCAAGTACAGTTGTCTCCATTTTCCCACCACCACTTTCCCTCACCCCACCCACCCCCACCTCCCACCCTCAATCCTATCTTATGGTAGAATTCTAATTAATAAATATAGAAGGAATAATGAGAATAGAAAATCGCCATTGATCAAATATCATAGTAATGATTGTTGAAGGAAAGAACCATTACAGAATGTTAACATCAGCAGAGAGAAGCGTATTTGTATACAGTATGAAAGCACTTCCCCACATGACACTTATTAATTATAAAGGAATTTAAATTGGTATCTTCACAATGGAGGAACCTGGTAGGTGGCACTTCAACCAAGTGATCAAAGTTAGTTATCCCCAGTAACAAGACAGACTGACGTCACGTACCCCTGATATAATATGCTGAGGAGGGGACAGAATCACTTCTGTGGTACTCTTGCCAAAAATGCATATCCCCAACCTAATCATGAGACTACATCACACAATCTCAAACTGAAGGACCTTCTAAAACCTACTGACAAACAATCTTCTAATGTCAATATCATGTTCACATCAAGATTACAAAACACAAAGACGAAGAACTGTCTTAGACTGGAGTACATTAAGGAGACTACAACATCTAAATACAATGTTGAATCCTGGATGGATCATGGACAAGAAATAAGGTAGGGGAAAGCTGGCATATAAGTGATACCATACAGAACTTGACTTTCTCTGACTTATCTCACTTAGCATAATATGCTCAAGGTATATCCATGTTGTTGCCAATGGTGGAGTGTCCTTCTTTTACGTGGCTGCATAGTATTCCATTGGAGATACTACTTCTTTATCCATTCACCCACTGATGGGCATTTAGATTGTTTCCCTATCTCGGCTGCTGTGAATGATACTGCACTAAACATGGAAACTGAATATATATCTTAAATACCCTGTTTTCATTTCCTTTTCAAGCAGCATAAAGTTGAAACTTCTATCTTCTTAAATATATCATCAAGAGAGAAGTCAAGCCACCAACTGGGACAGGATATTTGATTGACAGCACATACACCTGACAAAAGACTCATATCTAGAATAGGTCAATAAATTCCATAATCACCAAGAAAAAGAGGATATTCACAAAAGAGGATATCCAAATGACCATAAGCATATGAAAAGGTGCTCAGCATCATTCGTTGCCATGAAATTTCAAATTAAAATCATGACGAGACACTGCTACCTGTCAACTAGGACGGCTAAAATTTTAAAAAGGATGACACTAACAAGTTTCAGTCAGTATGTGCAATAACTGAAGCTCTTCTGTTGCCAGCTGGAGCGTAAACTGACACAATTCACTTTTGAAAATGTGGGAAGTGTCTGCTGAACATCAACAAATGCGTATCTGTGATCTAGTAACTACACCCCTATATAAGTTCCCTTCAGAAATCTGTACCTACATTAACCAAAACACTACATAAAACGTTCATAGCTCTATTATTTATAAGAGCCCACACAAGTGTCTGTCAGTAGAATGGATGGATAATGGTGCATTCCTATTTGCAGGTGCCTAGAAAATCTGCAAAGGCACAAAATAGTTCATCCACTGTCACTCTGATGCCCACACTCGCACAGGAAAACTTACCTTTCTTAACTCCAACTCATCAGAGGCTCTGATTCCTATTCAAATGCATCTACCTAGCACATTAGTCTTTAGCCATGCTGAGGAGTACATTTCATGATATGGGATGGTGGAGGGATTGGTTGGGGGGAGGTTAGGGTGTTCTGTGAAGGGCAGAGGAGAAAGTCGGGAGTACCTGGGAGTGCAAATGCAAAAAAAAAAAAAAAAAAATGACCAAAGGAAAGATGGGAGAGGTCACCAAAAACAAACTGTGCCTCTTTCACAATTTCGCTTCAAGTATACATTCTAGGAGTACTATACAGCAATGATAATGAAGTCCTACTACCTGTAACGACATGGAAGACTCTCCATAACCATCATATGGAGTAAAAAAGGCTACAAAAGAGTATGTATCGTATAGTTCCATATAGAGAGAGATTAAAAGAAGGCAAAATTAATATATGAAGTTAGACGTCAGGAAAGTGGTTAGGGCGGGCGCTATCACTGCGGGAGGGGGCAACAGTGCCTCTTCGATCCTGGGAATATTCTACTTCTCGATCTAGCTCACAGGAGGGCAAACATGTCCTGTAAAGAGCCAGACAGTAAATATGTCTGGCTTTTCAGCCACATCAAAACTTTGTCAAACAGTCTTTGTCAAAACTACTCAACTGTGCTGTGGTGGTGTGGAAGCAGCTACAGATAATACGTAAACAAATGGGTGCCTGAGTACCAATAAAATGTTATTGAGAAAAACAGGCTGTGGACTGGATTCAGCCTACAGGGAGCAACCCCTCTCCTACATAGACTGGTTACATGTTGTGAAATTTCATTGATCTGCACGTGTTTATATACTTTTACCACTATAATATTTTACAGCAATGAATAATTTTTTAAAAATATAACAAAGCAGTGAGAACGTAAATAAGCAGTTAGAATTCACCGAGACTTGCTTCTTGCCGCAAAGATACCACAGAATTGGGAGCACTCCAGTCCTATCCACATAAAAGCTTCTTTGCAAGCACTCAATATACCAACATTATTTGTTCATTTCCTTTATGGGATAAGAGTCCATTAAGAGACATCAAAGTGGTTATTTCTCTTAATGAATCCTCTTTATTAAGCTTTATTATTAATGCCCAAATTGATTTCTTCTCCAAGTTATATTGCTCTGCCATTTTATAATTGAAACTCTGAAAACATCAGTGGATACTCAGGATATAAACAATCTAAGAGATATTAAGCATCAATTCTACTATTCCTTTAATTCTCAGATTCCCCAGAAAGAACCATTTCTTTCAGAAGAAATGCATCTTGCCCATCCCCACTCCTAACTTCCACCTCAATGTTACAAAGCTTAAATATAATTTAGAAAAAGAAAGAGACCCTATACACACTCAATTATTATGCTAAGGGACTTCATTAGCTTTTCTCCCCTGGGAGATAAAATTAGGAAAATAAATAACGATATAAGATAACGCGTACAGAGAACACATTACGAGCCGGGCATTGTCCTAAGCTGTTTCCATGCATTAACCCATTGCATCCACATAAAGACCCTATGAAGTAGTCACTCTTATTATTATCCCCAGTTTAGAAATGAGGAAATTAAGACAGAGATTAAGCAATTGCCCAAGGTTTCATAGTTATTAAGGGAGAGGGCTGAGACTTGAACCTAGGTAATCTGTTTGCAGACCCCATGCTCTCAGATACATGCTACAAAAAATAGCTTGGGTTTGATCACCCAGAAATCCGGTTTCTTAAATAAAAGAGTAGCATAGCTTAAGCAGTCTAAAGCTTCCTGCCAACCCCCTCCAAGGGAAATGACTGTCCCCACTCTACCCCGTACTGATTCATATTGCAGCGTCTTATGACACTTTATTACACTTACTCTTCATATCTCTGGCTTTGCCCCACCAAGCCGTGCGTTCTTTGAAAGCTGGGACTCTGCCTTGTTCCTTCTCATATGTCTAAGTGCCAAGCCCAGTGTCTGCCTGAACGTAACATGGCTCAACAGATGTCTGCAGAGCAAATCGATTATACCATGAGTGCGAACTCCTTTCTCTTCGGTTCATCAAGGTTTCCAACTCATTTTTGTTCCCTGGTGATTTGTTGCAACAGAGAGAACATGACGTCCTGACAAGTCTGATGTGACTGTAGGCTTTTTGCACCATCCCTGTGGATTGGGCTTCTTAAAGCAAGACCCTCACTGCTCTGCATTTTGCTCAAGAATCCCCACACACTGATGGCCTCTAGGTGACAACTGATCTATTTTTGGTTGAATGTAGCTAGAGAGCTAGAATTTGCATTTATATTAAACAGGGTAAAGGATAAAAGGATAAAGTGGAATACTGCCATACTCATTTCTAAGTATTCATCAAAGAGTCCGTAGGCATTCATCGGCTGAAGGTTGTAGTCCTTCTCCCATTGTGGGAAACTTATTTTCCTTTCAGGCCCATGCTCCTGTCGCACTTTTCTTCTTGTCCACCAGTTCTGAATTAACCTGCACAATGAGATCAGTTTCTTTAAAAAAAAAAAAGTAACTGTTTGTAAGACTTAAGTCATAAGAAGCAGGAGCATTTAAATAGAGACTCGGGGTTTAAAAAAGCCAAGGACAGGCTGCCAAGGAGATAATAAAGCCTTGGATTAGGAAGAAAATACCAACGGAGGCTACAGTTCATGTGAGTAAACAGAATGACTGATGAACTTATTTTAATCATTCATGAAACTGTCTCATGCTCAGTGTTGCCTGTGAGGACTTGATGAAGGACTGAGAACATCTATAACCAACCCCCGCCGGTACAGAATCAGCACCCAGATACTTGAGGAGAAGAAGATTTGGCCCAGCTGGCCTCATTTAGGAGCCATGAACGGTCTCCCTGTATGGGTGCTGACCTGCATCTTCTGACTTGGGGGCCTGGACAACCTGCAAACCCACAAAACGCCTCCTTCTTTGGCACACGGAAGCTTGCAGTTCCACAGCTGGACTTGCTTGCTTTGGGCTTGAGCTCGACAGGGGCTCTGATTCCCAATAAACTGCATCTCGCCCTATGGCAGTCAGCACATGAATCCTTAGCAGTGCTTGGAAGTGCATCTTAGGACACGGAACAGGCTTGAGGAAATGGGGGGGCGGGGGAGGGCAGGACAGTGTGCCGCAGGAAATGAGGTAAAGTCTGAAGGGTTTCCAGGGGCAGACGTGCCAAAAGACAAAACAAAAGCAAATGTGAAATAAAGGGAAGAAAAGGATAGGTATCAAAGACAAACTCCGTCTAATTTCACAGTTTTGCTCTATGTCCACATTTCTAGAAGATAAAACGGAGTTCTCGTGATGTCTGTAACATTTTGATGAATTATGGTTTATACTTTTAAGGAGAATAAAATGCTTCTAAAGTTTTAATTTTATGGTTTATTTTCTTAAAAGTTGTATAGAAAACATAAAACACTTGGAATAAGTTTTCTAAAGTTAAATCTAGAAGAGAAAATTACCAGTAGTGGTTCTGATAGGGAGCTAAGAGAGGACTTTTCAAAGTGAACCAAGTTCTGGCTAATTTTTCTGGCTGAGTGGTCCTCCCTGGAACCTGGAGTTCTCTATGGAGTCACCAAGGTGTCACAGAAGTTAGTAGGTGTAGAATGAAAGCAGAAATAGAAGTGTCACTGATTCATGTCCCTTTAACACTGAACTGACCAGAGCAGAGCAAATACACAGAGTCCAAGGTTATCCTTACAAAGGTGATGCACGTTTTTGCCTGTCGTCATCAACAAACTATTATCACCAGGTAATAATATGTTCTCCTGGTTAAGATATGCTGACTTACAAATACTCTGGTTTCCTTTCTGAATCCCTAAACTTTTCTCCGTTCCATAAGTTTCTTTTCTGCACAGTCTAAATTTAAAGTAGTTAAAAAATCGCCACTCCTGATTTATCTCAGGGACTGGGCAGTAGACATCTTCTAAATATGTTACAGCGACTCGTAGTGCTGAAGCTGAAAGGGTCAGACACATCCTTTACAGCAGCTCGCATGCAAGTATCCAATATTTAGGGGCCCAATCTTCTACTTAAAAAATATTCACTCTTGTGCATGTGACTCGCACTAAGTCTTCCAAAGGAGCCAATGCTTATTATTTTCCCAAGTCTCTTTGAATCCCTGAGCATAAGCACTTAGCTCCATGTACACCCCCTGGCTCAGCTGCTGAGTCTCCAAAGCTTATCTTACTTGCCGCACCTAGAAAAGCCAAAAAACGCTGCCTCTCAACTCCAGACACGAAGGTACTTACGGGTAGCCAAGTTCCATGAAATTATTCCAGGTCTGCTTTAGCACCATTATAATACCCATTTGCATACAGAGATCAATAAGGCATCCACTAGGGTGGCACTGCGAAGTAAGCAGACACAGAAATTCAACAATCAATGGAGAGGAAGAAAGGGTGTCTGGTTTCCAATCTGCACAGAGTTGCCCGAAGGCTGTTTAAGACCGGGCTTTGGGAAACAAAGTATAATGGGAGAATACAGACCTCTTCTAGTCTCCACCTGTTTATCAGCCTCAAGTAGGCACCTGGGTGTCCTGCAAATCTTCAACACACACAGAAAAACAGACCATTAGCATCCTGTAAGTCTAAGTCTTCAGTGATTATTATAGTCAGATTAGCACACCTTCCAACAAAAATTACTGGTACAGTAAGTGTCAGGTCTGAGGGAATTAGGAAACTCTCCAGAGCTGTCATGATGGCAGCTTCTGGAATTCTCCAGGGGATGTGCCTCTTCTGGACCTTTCTGTCTAGCTGCTGAACACAGAGGCCAGTTCTCATTCCTTGCTGTGACTTTGAACATTTCCTACCAAATATCAAGTGCTCTGGCCTGTGTAAGCAGCAGGTCAGATGGAAACACATTCTGATCTTCTTGAATAACAGTAATGCTGCCTTTTTTTAAATCAAATGATTTGACTAGAATTCCATTCCAAAGTACCTAATACAGAGGCAGGGCTGCTGCATTAGTCTTACCAAAACCCAATCCTCGGCCCGTCCTGGTTCTCATCTGCTCAGAAATGTGTCCTGGTGTGATGAACTCATGGGACATGAATGGACACGGATCCTTCCCAAATCCTCATAACTGCTGGATTCCGAAGTTACCCAGGCTGGCATTCTGTCAGTCCCTTTCCATCAGATGTTCAACCCTCTTCTGTGAGGTCAGGGATCTAGGACACGCTGCATGCCACCCTGCCCCTCAGGCCACCTGCTCCTATGGGTGTGAGGTCCAGAGCCCCGATTCAGGTGCAGACAGTCTACAAGTTTTAAGTCCATCCTTTCTAGGTGTGAATAATTTTCCTCCACATAAACTTTGCAAGAAAAGGTGCACAGGTGCTAACTTATGAGCAAAAACCGCTTCCTGAGATGGAAAGGGAATGGAGGCGGCTGATCTATTTTTACACTTTGAATAAATCACACTAAAGGAGAGACTCCTCTGTCACCCCTGGCCAGTGGCTTCTGAGTGCTCTGTCCTTGGCCCAGGAGTGTGCAGAGGCCAGGTCCCTACCTTCCGAGGAAGAAGGCGATGTAAAACGTGGAGCTGTTCAGATTGACAAACTGAAACAGAAACATTTTCAGGGTGAAGCTGTTCTCCCACTCCGACTCTGTGCGAGGCTGTTCTGTGGGTGAAAAGGAAGCAGAGTCTGAAAGGCTGCCTCTGATGCCCACTCGTGCCCCTCTGTCCTCTCCCCGTACACACAGGGTGGGAGCAGAGGCAGGCTAAGGAGGCTGCAGGAGACCCAGTGATGGCCTGAGGCAAAGTGAGCCACCCATGGGATCCTCAAGCTTGCAGACTAGCTCCAACAAGGGTTTGGTGGGAAGCAGCCACTGCCTTGTTTGAAGGGGTAGAATATACAGTTTGTTCCACTGTTATAGGATGCACAGAGATCCTGGAGCAGCGACAGCTGGGCTGAAGGAGCCTCATTCCGTCTTGGCTCCCTGCAGGAGGCTTTCCCTTTGCCCTTAGTTTTGGCCTGTGAGTAAGGCCTGTGTGGGGTCAGGTCCTTTCCCAGCTCCTAATAATTCCCTGGTCTCAACTTCTATTGCTGATGAAATACCAGATGCTACTGGGTGAGAGGGAGTCAGACCCCCGTCTCAGAATGCTGAGGTATCTGACTTCTTTACCTGTCATCCTCTGCCACCATGTGTCATTCTAATGGACAAACACCAAGATGACGTCACCTTTAGATCTTTGACTATATACCACCATGTGTGTCTCATAATCTCCTCGGTTGCCAGTTCTTATCTCCTCACACTTTGACTTCCATTAAGCAAATGCTCTTTGAACCTTGTGGTAGGACTGAAAATATGGACCAAGCCTCCAACTTGATATCTCATGTCAGATGCACTCATCCATCCTCAGGAGCTGCATCCCCACCCCCAGCAATGTCAAAGAAAGCATATTAATGCAATAGCACTGTCTCTGTCTCTGCATTCCCTGAGCTTCTAATTGCTCATTTACCATTTCGACCCATTCATTCCTTCTTTTCCACAAAATTACAACTCAGAATGCTTCCTAGGAGCATATCGGAGAAGGGAGGGGAGACAGAAGGAGAATCTGATTTAAAATGGCTTAAATGTGAGTTTCAGAACAAGGCTACACTGCTGTGGAGGGAAGAAAAGAAAAAGAATTCTTCAAGGGCTTTAGCTTTGCTTCACTCTGCTACTGAAGTAATGGTTACATAGGAAGGTCCCCCGGATTGTCAGCTAGCTAGCTGGGTTCCCAGGTGTCCCCACCGTGGGTGAACTGGGGCTGTATCTCCACTGGCATCTTTGCCAGCCTGGATCAAGGTGGCACTGGGCACAGCCTACCAAGGCCGTTACCTCTTCTGTGGACATAAACCTCTTTCTTTTTGGCGAGGGGTGGTGGTGGTGGGAGATTTCAAGGGCATTGAAGGAGATCGGCCAAATGCTTAGTATGCAGATCTAGTATGCAGAAGGGTTCAATAAATGGCACCTTGTATTATAATGATTATTATAAACAAAAACACATGACTGTTTCCCCTCTGGACAAGCTACATATGGGAGTGCACTAAAATGGGTTAGGTGTGGGAGCATGCAGTTTCCTCAGACTGCATGGAATAAAAATGATTAATAATAATAAAATTGGGATGCTTTCTGTATCTTGAAAGTGTGGAAAATGTACAGTGCACAGCTGGCTACCAGGTTGTTCCAGTACTCTGCAGAGTGAGAGAAATGTTCTTAGCGATGACTTGTGCAGGTGCGTGTTATTTTCACAACGGAAAGTGATGGGTAGCCTGCCTACGTTCCTGGTAGATGGTCCAAGCAAAGAACTCTGCTGTGATTTAATATACCATGGAAACTGGATACATTTTTAAATAAAAAATGTGGGCAGTGGCAAATGAACACTTTTCTAAATGATTCTGGGCACATTAGACACATGTACTTTTGTGATACTCTTATATTTTTGTGCATGAGAAGAAACCCTACTTTAAAACATTAGCTCATGACAGATAAAGTCTGTGACAGGTTTGAAATCTTTAGCTAGAAAGGATTCCCTTAATGATTAAACACAGTTAAAGTGTCCTGTTGAGGGCAAAGAAATTGCTGCATGCAATTCAAAACAAAGGGAATATTTCTTCCCAGCAGTGTCTCAAAAACGAATCTTTGAAAAGGCGCCTTGCAGACCACAACACTGCGCCATGAGATAAAAAGGGCTTCACTTACCTAAATTGGTCAGAAAAAGTGCAACTCTTTCATAGAGCTGTAAAACAAATTTCATACATTTAACAAATGAACTGTAGATGTTCTAAAGTCTGTAATTATAAAGGAGATATGTAATCAAGTCACAAGTGAAAGTAATTTCATATCCATGCATTAAAGCAAACAACAAAAATAATGTGAACAATTGTGCTCTTTCCGGGAAAGACAGAAAGCTATAAGGTCCCACTTCACTACCTTTAAAACCTCCTCCTTTGGGAGTGAATAATTCTGTGCTGACGAGGCTGGCTGCCATTACTTACCAGCTTGCTAAGCGAGGCTAGGCAAGTCACAACATGCTGGGGCCTTGGCATCCTCAGGGTAAAATCTCAAAGACTGATTCTGATGGTAAGATTCTGTAGCCCTCCTGTTATGGGCTGCTGCATTGTCTAGATTATGGCATTCCTAAATACTGAAGTGATCACACATCACTGGGAACTCCCATGCTAATGACCCTCTGCCTTTCTGTTAATGCACTGAATGCACCCTCATCTCACCGAGCTATCAGGTAAAGGGAGGGTCCTCAGAGGGGAGGGGAAGGGAGAGCAGGAGAGGAGAGGGAAGCGGAGGGGGGCGTGTGCTCATGTGCATGCAAGTGTAGGAGACACAGATCAGGCCGAACTCAGCTCCAGGTGATTCCTCAGAAAGGATACAAATGGAGAAAAACAAGTGGTTTCTCTAAAATGAAAGATGATAAATAAAAGTGAAGAAAAAACTAGTCACATGGATTTGAACAACAAGAAAATTAAGATTGCGTTTAGACTACAGTAGCCAAAGTACACTGGTTAAAATTCCCTGGCTGTAACGGTAACTTTGTAACTTTACCAGCCAGCAGGCCATAGGGCTTGGGCACACTCTTTCCCCTCTGCTTCAGATCAGCGTCTCCCTTATATGTGGGTGAGTATCAGACTCCTTGATCTTAAAGCACATCCTAACTTTTGAATTCTTTATCAAGATTTCTGATAACTACAGAAACTGGTAAAATGCGCAGAGTATATGACTCTAAATTTTCAGCAATGACTATGGTTTGCTATGGTAAGATATAATTAATATTACCATTGTATCAAACTTTACTATTAGAAATCTCAGACTCTTGGAGTCCAATGTTCAAAGAGATTGATGTAATTTTCAATAAGAAATCCTGTGGTATAGCTCTGTCATATATTTCAATTTTATCTGAAAAATAAAATACTGGTAAACAATAAATTAAGACAGATGTTTTAACCAAATATATTTTACTATTCCAAGTATACTGTATCTTTAAAGTTATTTAGTTATTTAATTATCAAGGAAAATTAGGGTTGACGGGTAAGACAACCTTTCTCAAAAATAGTTATTGATTACCCAGTTTATCTTCCTTTTTTTTAAAGATTTTGTTTATTTATTTTTAGAGAGAGGGGAAGGGAGGGAAAAGAGTGGGAGTGACACATCAATGTGTGGTTGCCTCTAGCACTCCCCCTACTGGGGACATGGCCTGCAACCCTGGCATGTGCCCTGACTGGGAATCGAACCCGTGACGTTTCTGTTCACAGGCCTGTGCTCAATCCACTGAGGGACTGATCCCTGGCTGGTGTATTACCAGCCAGGGCAACCCAATTCATCTTTTATGTCTTTCATGCTGGCATACATTTGTTAAAGTGTCTCACTTTACACACTTGTCCCAAAGGTCTTGGGGGCTGGTGACAGATCAATGTTATTTTGATTTGGACACTGAAAAAAAAAAGAAATTTAAAAACAAAATAGCACAGGAACTGAAATACAATTAATATTAAACTTTTGAAAAATGAGTGTATGGGAACAGAGTGGGGATTGATGAACACTTGATAGACAGATATGTGGAAGACACAAGGAGATGGACAGAGAGGCTTTGAGTGGGATGCAGCAGGCGAGGGCACATCAACGGAGAGACTGATGGTCGACAATGCGTCTTCAGCTGAGTGGTTTCTGGAACAGGTCTGACTTCTCATTAGGCAGTTGAGGTAGAAACCATGGATGACTTGCTCCGGTAAGAGCAGCGGAAAAGCTACGTGTCGAAACTGAATGCCACACATTGTGAGTGTTAAAATCTGTAACTGATGAAAAGCTTTCTGATCTTAAGTATATTTCCAAAGACACTATGAGTACTTCTAATTTGATCTTGTCCACTTGATCAATATGTGTGGGCTTGTTCTGATGCAAGCCATATTTGCTGGTTTACTTCTTTTTGGAGCAAGGCATTGTGGTTTTCACTGTTTACAGCATAATGAAATATCTGATTCACATGGGTATGGCTGAATGAAAAGAAAGGTAATAAATTTTAGGCTCCTCCCGGGATATAGCCTCTGTTGGCATCTTTTGCTTGCCACCATCATACTGAGATGTTCTTTAATTACTGGTGAAGCTGAATGGAATTGAAACAGCAAGAAAACCCATCCTATTCACTCCATCTTTGAAGTTTGTATTTTTTTAAAAAAGAAACTGGAAACTAGTGAGTGCCCCTTAACTAGTCATTAAGGGACATAATATTTTGTTAGGATCCAGAATATTTCTGTAAAATAACATGAATTTTATTTTTACAGTACACACTAAGTAAGAGTAAACACTTATCATCAAATCTAAAAAACAGGCATTCTCGGCCCTGGCTGGTGTGGCTCAGTGGACTGACAGTCTGCAAACTAAAGGGTCGCTGGTTCGATTCCCAGTCAGGGCACATGCCTGCGTTGTGGGCCAGGTGCCCAGTAGGGAGAGTATGAGATGCAACCACACAGTGATGTTTCTCTCCCCCTCTCTTTCTCCCTCCCTTCCCTTCTCTCTAAAAATAAATAATGAATAAAATCTTTTTAAAAATTAAAAAAATAAAAATAGGCATTCTTTATAGGTCTGCCCCTTCAATTATGATTGGACAACTCTAGCAAAATGTCAAAAACAGGTATGTGATCTATAACACATTATTTAAAAATTATAGACTTTAATTAATATAGGTTAAAAAAACATTTAGCTCTTAAGGTTTTTATATTCAATTAACGAAAAAGTATTAATGATTAATGATTTTTCCAAAACCAATATGACCAAAATTTTAAGTAGTTGAAAGCAATGTATATAGCTATAAAAAGCTATGTTATTGGGCCACGAAAACATGTGGAGTAATTTCAGAAGTCAGGAGTTTAGTTCTGAACTGGTCAAAGCTACATTATAGTCATTAGTGTGTCATCTGTCCTTTATGTGATATTTGCTTCTTTTAAGGATCTAGTTTTTTAAAAATACTCTGATAAAAATCTCTCAAACTGTACTACACACGTGGTGGCTGCCTTCATAACGGAACCTGCGGAGTCTCAGGGCCTAAGGCAGGGCTGTAAATATGGAGCTGGGGTGGGGGTGTCATCGGAGATGGGCCAGGAGGGTGAGGCAGTGGGTTCCCGCCCAGAAGGACCTGGGATGACACTGCTTCAAGAAGTCCTGTGTACACATTTTATTTTCCTTCCTTTCCCTTGCTATGGCTTGTCATTTCCTGTACTTGTCAGTGTTCTTGCCTTGGTAACCCTCTGTTATTCTACTTTGATGTTGGTTGAGAAATCAAGACACAAATATTCACACTGTATCTAAAGTAAATGAAAATATACTCAAAGGGCAATCACAGGAATAATAAATGTTAGCTTTAGTGTGTGGGCCCTGCATCATCCATTTTGGTGACTCTGACACCCTTTGTTAGATAAAACATAAAATGCCTACTAGTCTAGCACCCAGCACATAGTAGGTGCTTTGTAATGTCCATGATGATACACATTTTTGACTCTATAAGCTCCTTTTTTCTTGACTGTGTCTCATGAGGGAGAGCCTGCTGGATAAGTGATTTCCAGGTAAATGAAGTGTTACTCTGACAACATTGGCACCTGCTCAAAATAAATGAGCAAACGTGTATTTATAGACTCACTGCATGTAGACAGAAATTTATTTCTTAAGGTGTATAAATTATGTTTTAATCAGACATTACAGAAAAGGGATGATAAAAATACAGTAAGCTTTTATTGAGTGCATCCTACCTGGCCGTAGAATCTTTCACTGCTCTGGCTGTTTGGTTAAGGTCCCTGTGAGTCACTCGCCTTCCCAATGTGCATGCCACCATCACCTTTGAGACCCGCGGAGCCATGCAGGGGGGCTGCCAGGCATCCGCTTTCAATCTCCAGCTGACTAGCAGTGGGTTACCCAGTGATCACGTCAAAGCGATCAGCATCTGCTCATTTCTCATTTTTGTTACTTCGGGATGTTGAAATTTTTTTCTAAAATAATAAATTCCTGTGTATTTTAATAATAATAAATTACCTATATTTCATTAGCTCAGTGATTACTAGTTCACCAAAGAATCATAAATAAACTTCTTCATCACTGTAGGTTGAATGCTCTTAGGAATCACTCAGACTTCACTGGTTATAGAATTTGATTGTTTAAAGAGCCAGAAATGACAGCCTGAATAGATAGAAGCGCGCTGATAACAGTGTTAAATTGCCTGGCCTTTAGAAAGCCCTTTTCTAATAATGAGCGCATTTGTCATGGCCCAGATTTAAGATGCAATATGAATGAGGGTGGGGGGACGATAATTATCTGAACAACTCTAGGCTTACCACCATGCTTGGCGCTCTGCATACATTTTCTTATTTATTACCTACTATGAACCTTTAATGTCAACATTTTTAGGTATATGTTGATCTCAAGTCTAACAACGTCAGCCATTACCTTTTGTTCTGCCAATAATAACAATTTACTGAGTGTCTACTCTGTGCCAGGCCCTGTTCCAGACCTTGGTAAATAACAGTAGTAATAAAAACAGACAAAACTTTCTGCCTTCATCGGTCTACACTGCAGTGGAGAAGACAGATAAAACACATGCAAAAAATAGCATATGGGATGGTGATAAATGTTACAGAGAAAAATGAAGCAGGCAAGGAGACAGAAAGTTGCCAGATGGCGGGAGGGGGTTGCAATTTTAAAGTGAGTGACCAGGGAAGCCACTAGAAAGTCACCTTTGAACAAACACCTGAAGGAGCCGAGGGACCAGTTGCTATGCAGACCTAGTGGGGAAGAACATTCCAGGCAGAAAGAAGAGCAAGTAGAAAGTCCTAGGTTGAGCATGCTGCTGGCACATCCAAGGAACCAAGGGCAGGCCAGCGAGGAGCAGGGAAGCCGGCGAGCAGGGGTGAGGGAAGCCACCAGGGCCAGGGGGCAGGGAGCCCTGGAGGCCCAGGGAAGATGGGGACTTTTATTCTGAGTGAGAAGAAAGCCACTGGGCACTGTGAACAGAAGAGTGACATGAGTGACATCTAGATAAGAAGCTTGCTCTGTCTACTGTGACCAGAGCAGACTGAGGACAACAAACACAGAAGCCAGGAGGCCCGTGAGGAGGGCATCGCCGTAACCCATGTGGGAGTCAAGGATGTGTGAAAAGTGACCAAATTCTGGAAACGTTTTGCTGGTGGGAGAAACAACAGAGGTGAGGACGGCACCAGGGTTTTCAGCCTGAGCAACTGTAATGGAGGGGGCTGCGGGAGGAACAGATTCTGGAGGGAAGCTGGGGGTCTGGCTTCAAACGTGTTAGGCGAGGGTGGTCGAGCAGGCGGTTGACATATGAGTGTGAGGTTCAAGGGAGACATTCAGACTGAAATATACATTTGAAAAGGAGCCAAAATCTACACAAGCAACATGTACCACTCTGAAATATTCCTTGCAGGGTCCTCTCAGGAAATGCTGTGGACACTGACAACCTTCCCGTCATTCAGAATGCGAAGAAAATACTGTTGAGCTATGTCAGAGATTCCGAAGGGGGCCTTAAAATAAATTTTTTTTCTAAATTCCCCCAGGAAGTATTCAATGTTGTCTCACTGGATAAATCCGAAAACTCAGGTTCAGAGAAGGCGAGCGCCTTGCCCATAAATCTAACACTAGATTTAACTCAAGCCTTCAAAATCCCCAGACCAGAGTATCTCATGCCAGGCACTTTGCTGCATGACTCTGAGGCCAGGTCCCTTTAGCAACAGAAGGAGCTACCAGCTGCAGCCCACACATTTTACCCACTTGGCTAGTTACCTTGCGGCTCACTCACCACATTCAGCAGCATGATGATACAGAAGTTGATGCACACGGCAGTCCCCGTGGTGGCAACCTGAGAGTTATTCCTGATTAACGCCCACTTGAAGGCAGCGAAAGTGCTGACGGTCACGACCCGGTAAATGACGATCCCAAACACGGCGGCGATCACCACGCAGATCTGGCAGGAAGATGGAGGAGACCCAGTGAGCACCGTGGGGGGGATGTTGCAGGACTGTTCTGCCACCTGGCAGATCTTCTGATGACCAAAGAAAACAGAACCACTGTGGGTCTGACTCCAGAAAGCACGATGCAACGCATAGTTTCCACTGTGGTCAATACTTTCTTTCGTCTGTACATAAGTGAAACAGGTCAGAGAAAAACTAATGCCTATGACTGACTCATGTGTGGAAGCTGATGAACAAAAATGAACATTAAGCAAAATAGACACAGACTCACAGAGAGAGAGCAGGCTGACAGCTGCTGGTGGGGGTATGGGGGGCTGGGTCGGGGAGTGAAGGGATTGAGCAAAAAAGGAAAAAAGGGAGAAATGCATGTTTGTATTTTTTTATTCAAATAGAAAAATCATAGTGCTTGAAAATTAGTAAATTCTGTAAGCTGGGGGGTAACATTTCATTAAGCAGAGTATTAGATTGAGCAGATGAACAAATACTTATCATGGAAATCTTACGATGCCACTCTTCTGTTTAGAACTATTTACTGGTTTCCTTTTACTTAGGATAAAAGCAAAGCCCTTATGATGACCTGCAAGATTCTTTCCGGCCCCACTGAAGACCATTTTCCCTCAACTCGGGGGACTCCAGACCTTCCCTCCCTGTTTCCAGTGGGCTAAAGCACCCTCAATCTTCAGGACCATTTCTTTTGTCTAAAATGCTGACGTGCGCATTCCCCTGCCAAATGCAAACTCGCAGCCTAGTTAACAAATTACTCAACCTTCACACTCAGCACAAAACCACTTCCTAATTCAAGCTTTTTATGGCTCTCCAGAACTTTTTGTTTGTTATATGACACCTATATCCTTCCTTCAGCATCCTCCTTAAAATGCCTGACAAAATTTGTCAGTTTGATCATTGTCAGTCTGTCCGTCAGGGCAGGGATGGTATCTGTGTGTCATGTGGTTTCTGCAGCCCTTTAGCGTAACTACAGGTGGTCCGCTATTGGTTGCTGAATAAGCCGACCACCTGATAGGTGCGTAATCTCTTATTAATCAGATATAAACACGGGCTGAACTGAGACATCTTTCTCTGAAGACTTCATAGTATTGGAGAAGAATACAGCCTGTGTTCCAGCTCTGTAAAATAATGAGAATCTCAGACTCCAAAAAGCTTTGTGCCTTTCGTTAGGTGACTCACTTAATATGTCAGAGTAGAGACCCTGGCCTACTTAGTTATCAAACATAAGACCTTAAAGCTGGGCCTTCGGAAGGCCTTTGCTGACTTACAGATTGCTTTCTTCATTGAAAAATGCCTCTGTTTCACACAGACTCTATTTTTGGCTTACTATGAGTGACATACTCTAAAAGCTTGAGCCTGAACCCTCACCAGAACTGGCCAAATTATTATTATATAGTAATAATGATCAACAAAGAAATGGAACACCGTCCATGTCTTAACCCTACAGCTGTTGACAGAGAGCTAGACGAAATCTATGATGAACTTCAGACAAGCGGGGCAATATGACGGAATGGATGGCTTGCTGGACTTGGAAGTCAGGCCTGAGTCTGGGCTCAGCTTCCACCTAACAGTATGGCCTTGGACAAGTAGCGTGTCCTCTCCATGGCTTCAGTCTCCTAAGTTCCAGGCTCCTTTTCTGCAAGTCTTCTTGTGAGAAACAGAAACCAGGACAGTAACTTTGCATGTACTTAGAGAAGGCACAGCACGACACAACTGCTTACGAACAGTCTCTGTAGGAGGGCACGGCTCCAAACGTGGACCTGAGCTGAGGGACTCTCGGGTGTGCAGCCTACCCTTTGACCTCCCCCCAGTTTCTTTCTGGCTAAAGGGGGTGGATTGTCTGGATCTGCTGTGTATTTGTTCTTTCTACTCTATGGACTTAGGAGATACATATATGTACACACTTGCCATTTGAAAAGATGAAAGGAGAACCCTAACTACACCTTGTAGTTCTAAAATAACATTTCTGACAAATGTGCGTATGTTTTGTTCAGTAACTAAGGGTCAAAGTTGGTCACCAAATGACTTCTTTTCAGAAAAAGCTAACAAACCAGCTTCAAGTCAGTATTTTGCAAACTGATATGACCATTAGTGAGCCCAGAAATCAATTTTGGGTGGTTATAAAAAAAGAGGATAATGAAACAGAAAAAAATCAGACTATATTAAATATTAAAAAAGACTATACAAACATAAAAATGCAGTTCATCACATATTGTAAAGGTGAGCATTTTTCAGTTACTCTATTTAGGTTTACATATCTATTTGTAAAGCATGTGCTGAGTCATGACAGAGAATGTCTTTCTTACATGGGCTTGGTAAAAAAATGTTTGGAAAACACTGCTGCCGGTCCTATGTCCTATTTTTAGTTGCTTTCAACATAGCATAGATAAATGGAAAGAATACCGGATTAAAGTAGAGGATCTGAGCTCTTGGCAGTTCACTGGCTATTCAGTGGCTCTCTGGACAAGCCCTTGAACCTTCCGGAATCTCAGTTGCTCCATCTCTAACATAGGGACAATGTCCCTCTATTAGCTCACAGAGTAGTGCGAATCATATTGCAGAACATGAAAAAAAATGTTGTGCAAAACTGTGCAAATGCCTGACATGATTATTGTTGCCACCATGCTCCAAGTTTGTACTTTATAAAGCAATGCAAAGAGTTTTGTAAAATTGTTTCCAACCATAAAAAATATTCCTGATGCAGAAACGATCAGTCGGCTGCATTTATCTGCAAACGCTTGATATGGTTCTGGCTTTCCCGAAATGGGATTCATCCGCTCTTTCTTGGAATACTTAGCTTCAAACTGGGGCCGTATTTCTTCCTAAAAAAACACAAGAAGGCACATTTTTTTTATGCTCTGAAGAGGAGCACACACAATAAGAGAAAGCATTTACCTCCCAGAAAAGCTCAGTCAATGGCTGCCACATCACCCAGTCAACCAACGAGGTGGGCTTGAGACCCAAGCATAGATGTTTGGCAATTGGCCACTTGAAGAAAAATCTAAAGAAAGATGATCTAGACTTATTGCCATCAAGGTGATATAATTGAGACTAATAGTTAAATGTCTGTTATTAAACTGTGCTTGAAGAAAGAAACTGAGAATGAGAAAAGGGACTGCCTGCCCTGTCTCCAGTAGTTTGAAACAACTAATAATATTTTACTTTCATTACCAGGAAATGATATGAACATATGGACAAATCTGAACAGCAAAATATTCAGAATTCATTTTGTGAGTTATAATGGCATATGACTCTTAGTATTCCTCAATCTTTTCTTTTTCTGTTTTGTTTTTGATTTAGGCAGTTAAAAACATGGTGTCTCTTTTTTAATAAGCTCATATGGGAGTCATTCACGTTAACCACTGATTTTATATGTTCTTAAGTGGTATTGAAAACAAAGTAAATACCTTTCAAATCCAGCTAAAATCAAAGCTCCACCAACTCTAAATCAAGCTGTGATTTTATTTCAATTATTTCGGCCCCATCCAATGTGAAAATCTTCTGAGTAAAAAGCAATTATTGGATTACGAAAAGGTAATCAGCAAGATGGTGTGCTGAAGTGGTTCCAGTTAATTAAGTGTACATGTTCTATTTGAGTGTCTTGAAGAGGAGAGAAAATGAGCGGAAATGCTAGAGAAGTGGAGACTGAGTTAATCTAGGCAGAAACATGCAAGAGTCGGATGAAGGTCCTAGCAGACAGGGAAGAAGCAGCTGGCAGCAGAGAGGTTGTGAAGAACGGCCACAGCCTATGGAGCAGGAGGCACAGCCCAGTGCTGGCTAGAGGGTAAGCCCAATGCTGGACTTCACTCAGGAGTCGGCAATGGGGAACGTCAGGGAAGGACACAGTTAGAAACAGCTTCTGCCTTTCCTTTATTTTAGGCAGTTACGCTTGAGCATATACATTGAACAGACCTAGAATCTTCTGCTTCTTTAGGAAACTTTTAATTTATCAGGCTGTGTCATCAAGAGTTGCTAAGTTAATCATCGAGGAACTGAGGCCACTGATGGAGCCAGGCCTGTCTTCCTGAGTCTTATGGGCTGAATTGCGTGCTCCACATGAATTTTTATATTGAAGTCCTGATGCCCAGTAAGTTAGAATGTGATTGTATTTGGAGACAGGGTCTTTGCAGAGGTAATTAAGTTACAATGAGGTCACTAGGGGAGCCCCTACACCCACATGACTAGTGTTCTTATAAGAAGAGGAAATTTAGACAGAGACACAAAGAGAAGACAGTGAAAAGGCCCAGGGAGTAGATGGGCATCTACAAGCCAAGGAGAGGCATGGAACAGATCCTTCCCTCACAGCCAGAAGAAATCAACTCTGTCAATACTTTGATCTCAGACTTCCAGCCTCCAGAACGGAGAGACCATACATTTCTGCTGTTATAGCAGCCCTGGCACGCTAACACCCTGGGTTACCCTGAAGGAGGCATGCAGCACGTCTGGGCATTTCTGCACCGCAAGCTGAGAGGCGCAGGCTAGAAGAGGCCTTTCTGCAATGACTGAGACTGAGAGCTGGAACCTCGCAGGGTTCCTGAGGCCAGCTCCTGCACCAGCATATACTGAGTGAAAGAACAGCTGAAGCTCTTTCATGGGGCTGGGAGACAGAGGGCTCCAGACTTACAAGGGGTGTTTGTCCTAATGGTACCCCCATCTTAGATCCCCCTAAAACTGCCAACAGCGACTTTTAGACTGCTTTTTGTCAGTGTTACTGAGCTAATGCCACACTGTATAGCTGAAAGAAGACAATTTAGAAACACCTCTTCCCTTTAGAAATGAAAAGAAGTCCAAAGGTGAAGTAATTTGTCTCCGATGACGTAATTGCTTAGTGGTGACTCAAATTCTCAGGGAAGAACATTTGTCATCCCATTTGAAAGTCGCTGACATGAACACATGTGACAAACAGCAGAGCAGCTCACCCGGGAGGAAGTCCTGAACCCAGCCTGGATGCTGCTCATAGACCCCAGTCACCTGGGCAGTGGCTTCAACCCCAGGAGTCGTTTCCTGGGGAACGCTCACAAAAGCACGACAGAGGCCTTACCAAAGGAACAGGGACTGCTGAGAACCCCAGTATTATTGCCAGATCTAAAACTGCCCAAATTGTGTTCACGGGCATGAGGAGGAAAGGCACCGGTCATGAGGTGTGATTTGAAGAAAACACAAACAAAAATACCCCTCAAAATTATCTCCCCCACTAAACCGACCACAGGGCTAAAATTCTCATTAATATTTCTGGAATATTCTTTCCAATACATAAAAATATATTTGCATGAAAGGAAAACACCCATTAATACGCATCACCACATCACATACGATGAGTTTATCTGATTTACTAGCACAGCGAGGCTCTTAGGAAATGGGACTCGGGAGGTAAGAGACAATGAACGAGAGGAAGGAAAGAAGAGTTCAGGCCTGGATCAGCTGACAGGGGAAGCAGGGTCTCTATGTGGTGACCAAGACAAGCCTGAGCGCTTGAGAGACTTCTGACAGGACTAGGGCAAGAAGAGAGTACCAAGACCAGACCCAGGTTAGGAGAGGGCACAGTGTCCTGGCCTAGAACAGGAGAGTGATGGAACTGGGAAATGTGTGAACGAACGAAGTCTGAAGGACGGAGGTGACTTCTCCTTGGCAGCTTTATCTAGAGCTGGCCCTGCACTTAGCCACATCCATCAAGGAGGCCACATGAGCAGTAGGTCCTCCAGCATTTCCCACCTCACGCGATACTTCCGGGTTTGGGCCCATCTGGGCACTGTCCAGGGTCCTGGAGAGCTCCCAAAACATTTCCTTAGAGTAGTTCTCTTACGAGAGGTTTGCTTCCTTGTGCCCAGGGTTTCAAAACTACTACCCTCATTCTTCTAAAGCAAAGAAATGGATGATATTTAAGAAAACTAAGCAAACCTTACAGCCAATCCTTTGGATGTTTCTACATAAAAGTAAAATGATTTACTTGGCTATGAAATTTCATTCCACTAAGCAATCAAAATGTCTTTTTTTTAAAAAAACTACTAGTAGTTTTATACTGCTTAGCGTTTTCTGCAAAAACAGATACTGAAAATGCTTTATGAGTCAAACTGGCTTCTGTCACAGAGCAGGGAGTGAAAACTCAAGGGGATTGTGTATTTCTTGGTGATTTGCTTTTTTAAAGATTCCGAAATAAACAATACAGACCTCCTCTTCTTCCCAGTCTATCAAATCCCAGTCATAAGCAATTACTGCTCTTCGTCTTTTCCAAAACTCCAGGAAGACCGTCGCTGCAACAAGCACAGAAAGACACGGACATTTTACAACCAAGCAACGCCGTTAACTGTATCACTCAATGACGAAGCCACTGCAAAAAAATGACAGCTGTTTGGACGCGTCCTTGAATGTTAGCACTTCCAGCTAAACGTCACAGTGTGAGTAGGAACGTTTTCTGAGAATCACTAAGCTTGTCTCGCGCATAATGAAAAATGGGAGATTTCATTTGGAATTAAATTCGGCTGATCTGCAAGTGGAGGCAGAACAAATTCGTTAGAATGACAAAACACCCAGGATGTCAGTATACAGAGAACTAGGTTACTAACAGCTCTCCAATTGACAAGAGTATTTATTTTTAAAAGCGAGAGGCAGGCAGGGGCAGAGGCAAAAATAAAACTTCATGGTATTTGATTGGCAGTGATCAACTGCCCCTCAAGCCCCCTTCACAGCAAATAGCTATATAAAGTGTATGTAAAGTGTATTTTGCTATTTCATTGAAGGAAGTTATTTTATTGGAGGAAGAAATCCTACTGCTTCTCTTTTTCTCTGAACCATCTCTGTGTTGTCACATGGAAGGCAAATGTGTGTAAATTCTTTAAGAAACTTTTCCAACAAGAGCTGGCCTCCTCCCCCGCCCCCATGGAAATATGGGGGTTATCCTCACCCAGAACAAGTACCTTTCTACTCAATTATATTTAAAACATCTACCCAGATGAATTATTGAGCACTACACAATGACACAGAGAGAGGTAAAAATGATTGAGACACAATGTCGCTGCCCTGGCAGTCACAAACTGAATGAGGGACACACACACATATGGGCACATGCACTCGGAGGACAACTGTAACCGAGGATGTCACAGGGACATCAGAGTCAGTGTGTCCATTTCTGTGAGGCCTTGCTGTGTACTTAGACTTACAGAGGCAAAAATATGTCATGTATTTGGAACTAATTTCATGAGGAAAAGTAAACATCCAAATGCCCATTCCAAAGAAAGAAAATTACTTTCTTCTCTCCTCTTCTGCCTTGGTTTCCCACTACCTCTTCATTCATAGTATTCAGACATAGAACATATATTTGTAAAACATGTAACTGGAAAGAAAAGCTAAGGTAACAATTAAGAGCTTGCTGGCACGTGACCTAGACATTCATTCCTAGGTTTGAAATCTAGTATAGTCTGATACAAGTTGTGCTACTGTTGGCAAATCAACGCACATTTCCAACTCTCTACCTCCTGCTCAGCAAGAGAGAGAAGGCACTATAGGTCTATGATCCCTATCTGAAATGCCAGCATTCAGAATGATCTAAAAATTCTAAGTTTTCCCTTCAAAGTTTAGAATAAACTCATCTGATGGCAAGCTCTGACCTGGGCTGACATTAGGTTACTAATAGTCTGCATTATGCCTCTAAGTGAGGATATTCATACATTGAAAGCAGCCATATCAATGTATTTGAATCTGGGGTCCTTCCCACATCTCCTGAGGTATATGGTATGTATACCATAAAGCCTTTCTAAAATCTTAAAAATTCAGAGTAGTTATAGTTGTTAAGAAAGCCATATGTAAAATAATCAAGTGCTTAATTCTTTTTTTTTAATAACCTCACCTGAGAGTGTTTTTATTGATTTTAGAGAGGGGAAAAGAGAGAGAGAGCCAGAGATATCAATGTCAGAAATATCAACCAGTGGCCTCCTGTTCATGCCCTGACCAGGGATCAAACTTGCAACCTAGGTATGTGCCCTGACTGGTAATTCAACCTGCAGCATGGTGCAGAGGACCATGCTCCAACCAACTGAGCCACCGGGCCAGGGCACGTGCTTATTTCTTGAAGAGGGAAATGAAAATAATGGATGTTTGCAGAGGTTAATAAAGGTGTCAACACCGAGTAGCCATTTTTCACTGCAGTCCTTCCTGTGAGTCTTGTTGTGTCAGGGGTCCTCAAGACCACCTCGGGTTTGACGATATATGAGGAGGACTCACTCAGCATATGGTGGTACTCGTGGCTAAGATTTATTACAGTGAAAGGACACAAGTAATATCAGCGATGAGAAAAGGCAAGTCTCATCCCTCAACATGCACTCTGTAGTGGGTCAAATTGTGTTCTCCATCTCCCAAAAGATATGTTGATGTCCTAAGCTCCAACCTCAGAATGTGACCTTACTTGGAAATAAGGTAAACTGCAGACTGACTAGTTAACATGAGTTCATACTGAGTACAGTGGGCCCTTAATACGACAGGATTAGGATTAAAAGAAGACAGCCACGTGAAGACAGAGACACACAGGGAGAACGCAGATGAAGATGGAAGTGGAGACTGAGGTGATGCATCTGCAAGCCAAGGAGCACCAAGGATCGCTGGCCATCACAAGAAGCTAGAAGACAGGCATGGAATAGATTCCCCCTCAGAACCATCCAACCCTGTTGACACCTTGAGTTTGGAATCCTACCCTCTGGAACTATGAAAGAATAAATTTCTGTTGTTTCAGGCTACCCAGTTTGTGGCGTTTTGGTACAGCACCCCTAAGAAACTAAGGCATACTCTGTCTCTACTGCACTGAACATCCTTCCTTTTCAGAGCTTAGCCCGCACTATTCCCAGCTTAGAGTGTTATCTGCACCTTCTCCTACCCCACACTCCTTTGCCTAGAAAATTTAACACCTGGTTCCAATGTCTCGTCTTTTCTGCTTTTCTTTCTGACTCCACAAGTTGGCACTCAGACCCTCATTGTCCCATTGTAAATAGGACTTAACACCCTGTGTTATAATTACCGACTCTCCCTTAATATACTATGAGATTTTTGAGAGCAAAGATCACATTTTACTCATTTTTGTATACTCAATATACTCAATGCCAAGTGGCAACGAGTAAAGAAGTTTCTGCTGAGTAATGAAATCTCAATCATTATATCCTACAGAAGATACATGAGATGGTGGACACACTTTGGAATGACTCTGGATAGGCCAATCAGATCTGGTTTAAAATCCAGACTCCACCCCTTACCAGCTGCTGGGTAATCTGGGCAAAGTGCAATAACCTTTCCAAGCCTCAATATCCTCATTTATAAGATGGGGAGAGTAATTTCTTCCTGGTGGGTTATGAGAAATTGATGAGGTGTCATAAGTGACTGAACTTATCTACTAGTAGGCATTATTTAGTAAATATATACCTTTTCTTTCCCTGAACATACAATCATTGTTTTTGACAGACATATTAATAGGATTATAAAAGATAAAACTAGTACTCCTTATATCTTTTTTAAACGATGTGTCAATATGGGTTCATCGATTACAACAAATGTATCACTCTCGTTGGGGAGGCTATGCAGGAGGTATGTGTGGGGCCGGGGGTCTACGGTAGTTTGTTACAAAATTAATTCTGTTCTAAAAAATAAAGTCTATTTTAAAAAAGATAAAAATAGTATAAATATCAGAAATAAAAGGCCAATGATTATAAAATTTATTTTCAAAACATGAGACATACTTCATTCCCAAATGACTGACAGGACCATATACAGAATATCTGAATTCACATCATAGTCTTGTTATTGATCAGAGAGCTCTGAGAGCCTTGGTGTGTTTGTTCACTAGGGAAAATTTAATTTTGGGCAACAATGAAAGTTGGAAAAAACACAAGGAGGAGAAAAAAAAACACAAATGAAGAACTGAGGGAAATAATCTGCTTTCTGACAAGTCTCCACCAACATCTAGTTCCCTAATGATTCATTTATTATTATTATTATCATTATTATTATTATTATTTGCCTAGGAAGAAAAGCTAATTGAGGCCATAATTGCTTTGTCCCGTGAATCTTTCTAAACAAAGATGAGCATTGAGGAGAGAGCCACACCGTGGTTCCAGCCCAGAGCCCAAGGCTTACAGTATACCTCCAGGGCCCCAGGAGACTCTGCCATCACAGGCGTGTGGACATGAACAAAGGTAGTGGACCCCGCACTGAGGCCCTCCCCATCTGCTACAGATGGGTTCCAAATGGAGCCTTATTTTTCCTCTGGTGAACTCATAAAGCAAAGGGCAACAAAACAGACACACGGACCCATTTCTTGTGAGGTCTTGGAAACCACTTATATCTGTTTTCAACATCTCCGTATCTAGCAGTTTCTCAAA
The DNA here is from genome assembly GCA_007922815.1 of Macrotus californicus. Classification (NCBI taxonomy): domain Eukaryota; kingdom Metazoa; phylum Chordata; class Mammalia; order Chiroptera; family Phyllostomidae; genus Macrotus; species Macrotus californicus. Next base: position 18,299 of record VMDR010003011.1, on the reverse strand, counting down.
AATAAAGTTTGTTTTTATAAATGTTGTAACTTGTCAACCATAAAGGATGATCCTGAGACCATTAAACTGGACTCCATTAGGACTGACATACTTTTATAGATCAGCATCGCAAAGCAGCATACATGGGGCTCAAAAGGAGCCTAAGAGGCCTTTGTCTTAAAGTTCAGATCTCTAAGCAGAAATAGGGTTACAAACAGTGTCTGAACCTAGGAATAGAGTATAGGACCTAAGACTTGCCCATTTAACTCCTGGCTTTGTCATTTTCTAGCTTACTGCCTTAGTTTCCTCATCTATCACGTGGGGGTAATAACAGTACTAGTACCTTCTTCAAAGGTTGCTATAAAGATAAATTGAGATAATATGATACAATGTTTATCACAGTCCCAGCACACAGTAAACCCTCAATTATTGTATGCTATTATTATAACATTATTACTGGCCACTCAAGATTTCCACAGAAGACATAGCCCGATCTACAAAGAAACACTTGGGGTAAATCATCCCTTTTCTCACTCTTTTCCTGGGAACAATATAAGATTTAAGCAATAAGTTGTCAACTAAAACAAAGCAATTCAGAGGATAAATTATTCTAGGCTCACATTGCCTAGAGTGAACCTAAAATGTTCCCTTGTGCCCAAAGGTTATTACAAAACATCTGTCAGAGTCTTACTGAGTACCCTCCAAGGTATGAGAACTGCCAAACATCCAATCCACCTACTTGCAACTTCAGAAGCTTCTCGACTCCATCCTACATGCAGCCACCACCAATCAATCAGCTGAGGTTGGCAGGGCTAAAATAAAACCCATTTATTATGCCCAGCAGAAGACGTGCCCGCTTGCAAGAAAGGGATGCAATCCCCTTTGTGATAGTGGAACTGGGTGACAGGCGGAGGAGATGACAGCCTCTGGCTTATAGGCAAATGTCATTGTACCAGAACTTTATTCCTATATAATCTCAGAGGGAAAACTGTGGGAGAAGAAAACACTGCTTCAGTCAAAGAATATCTAAAATGGGTGAAATATTAAAGTGGGTAAGGGAGTTTTGTATGTTAATTCTTCCAGAATATAATTCTCTCTACAGAAGCATTAACTCATTGCCCAGTAGACTAGTAGCCCAAAGCAGAGCTTCCCAGTGAGAGGACAGGAATAGGCTATAGGTCTGTAAGTGGTAATAATCCCTGCAGCCCCTGGGGTTGCTGGGACTACGGTTCTTACAGAAATCTTATCCCAGGCCCTGAGCAGGCTCCTTCATGTGCATTGTTATCATTTTATACGTGTGTTATGACTTGAAAATGTTTGAGAATCACTGGTTTAAGAAGTAAATATATTTTTTAAAGCCTCCTGACTTGTAATCATGGCAAAGTTTAGGCCCTAGATGGCTTATTAGAATTCCTGACTGTGGTTACCAATACCAACCTGGTCTAGAAAAGCCAAATACACATTCGTGATGTAAAAGCTCAACCCGGTAACAAAAACTGTTAATGATTAGCTTCCTTTGTTTGCAAGGGACAGAGACACACAAATAGTGAGGGCTTTCTGCAAGGCCCACCAAGGGAGGCAGGAGTTGCACGGGAATGAAGACTAGGCCTCTTCAGAGACGGGGTCTGGGAACTAGCAGCTAGAGAGACCTTAGTCACAAGAGACCCTGGTCTTCGTGCTGACACCCCACTAACAGCATGGCTTGGCTACACTCTCCCTTTGCTTCTCTTTGGGGGACTGTCCCACGTTTTCTCCCAGTTGTCTTCAGCACTCAGCATTCCCTACCTTTTCCACTAGTTCTTTGTTTCTGCTTATTTGTAGGTTCTGATTTCTCTTAACTTCAGCCTTCTCGTAATTCTTCCTGGCCCCTCCCTCTGTCTGATTATCAATCTCAACCTCTCTCTTCCCCCCTTCCACCCTCTCTGCGTCTCTCCCTCTCAGTTCCTACTGCTGTTCTCTGTCTCTGTCCTCATTTTCCAATCCACATTCTTCAAAATGCAAAATCTCAGGTTTTGTCCCAGGCCATTCACTAACCTACAGTTTAGCTGATCTTGGGCCAAATACCCAACGGCTGAAAGGCGCATCACAGCTCTGTCAACATCCCTTTAACAGAGCTGTGACGGGAGGGGCAATTTTCCTTTGATGATCTCGAGGTGGGTCAGCTTCCTCAAGAGAACAATGTTTTATGTTTTCACTTGTCAAAGAGCATTTAAACACATTCATCTCATAAACAAATCCTTTTGGTAATTTCCTTGTCTTTTCCTTTTTCACCCATCCATCCATCCATCCATCCATCCATCATCCATCCATCCATCCATCCATCCATCCATCATCCATCCATCCATCCATCCATTCATCCATCCATCCATCCATCCATCCATTCATCCACCCACCCACCAAATACAAATCTCTGTGTCTTTAGAGGAAATGCATGAGGTCTCCAGTAACAATAATGGTCCTTGAGGACCATGAACCTTCAGAGAAACATAAAGTATATACACATGTCATTATAACTTCCCCCCAAATGATAGAAACCAAGTGCTATGAAAGTTCAAAGAAGAAAGACATCTTCTAGCTAGAGTAGAGGACATCTCAGCTGGGCCCTGGAAGACGGGGAAGACTCCGATATTCATCCCACACCGAAGGAACAACATGAGCCTAAGCCTCAAGGGAGTAGAACTTGGTAACATGAGAATTCAGATTTGGTATTTTAAATTCTAGAAAAAATGCATAATCATTGAAGAATTTCAAATCAAACTGAAAAGTGTAAAAAAATTGTCCCTCATCACTATTCATACTTCCCCTTCTATGAATTCTCCTTTCCAAAGATAACCGACATTCACTATTCACTATGAGTTGGTCCGGACTCTTTTCTACACCATTAAATTAAAGCTTTATAATTATTTTACAAATAAGTGGGCTAAGTAATTCTTTAAGGGAAACTTCCATCACACCTTGTTATTACGTGGCTGTTGGCTTGAACTTATACAGAAGGACTCAATTCAGCCTTTTAAGGAGCTCTTGTTTATAGGGGGTCATTTTTAGCACAATTGGAAGAAAGTCAGAGGCAGGTACTCATACATTGGCCTGATGAATAGATCCCATTTACCACAGAAAGTTCTGTATATACTGAGATAAGTATTCAGATCTCTCCATACCTTTCAATGTCCCATAAGCTTTATGTTTGTCTCCAACAGAAGGTAAATTTTACTCTAATAATGGAATGCTGATTAAAATTGTTGAAGGTTTAAGAAAAGAGAAGTAAGAAATGTTTCTCTTCTACGGCATCCCTTTTTAAATAAGCCAAGTGAATTAGTTATCAGCTGGTGTCTAATAGCACAGGCACCGGAACTGACCTGAGCTTCCTTTCACATCCAAAGTCAGATTTCTAAAGGAATGTACCACGGAGCATATGAGGTGAACTCAAGTTATACGGATGCTGAACACTTACCCCAGACTGCCATGAAAACAGCAAAGAAGACAGTGGCTCCATTGTCAAAAAGGTGGGTGACCTGGGAACATGATGAGTCACAGTTAAACTAACTTCTGATATGCTAGATTCCAATTCACAGTTTTTTTTCCCAGTTCTATAAAAATAGATGTGATGACACAATAAAATTTCCAGGGTTTCTCTGGAAGATATTCCTTTTGTATCATAATCAAGAAGTGAATTCCTCTAAGTGTGAAGTCATTTGGATATGGCGGAGAGAATTTCTTCCCTTTATGTGGGTATCAGCGAGCTGTACATTTATCGGTGGCCCCAATAGGGCTACTAAGAATTTCCTTTTGTGCACCATAGACATATTATATGTTCACATGTACATATGGATATATTTAAAACCAGGTAGGTATTATTGTTGCTGCCTTAAAAGTTTCTGATTTCCCAAGCACTGTTTTTAATGCCTCATTCATTCACTTTGAAAACATTACCACTGTGTTTGTGTCGTTTTGAGCAAACATTTTCTGGGCTGTCCTCTGGGTTTCAGCATTATAAAGAGGAGAGAGCAGACCATTAACATAATCTACTTCCACCTGTATTAAATCCGTGGGTAATCACTATATTTACCTACTACAAGTAACACAAAGACAGCTAGCGAATACTCTGTTGTTAGAATCATGTATTCTGTCATAAACTCTAGAGCAGAAAGCAAAGACAATCTTGCTGCAAAACTGCCAAGCTCATTTCTGCCTCCAGGGTAAATCACACCAATATTGCACCAAATTGAAATGATGACGGATACGTTCATAAAGCATAATTTGGGGGGGGATGCTTTATAGCTCGCTATAAAGTATACTTTACTGTCCCTCGGAGAATATGCCAAGCATAAACAGATCTTTTCCTGCTAGATCAGAGTGTGCAGTACTTCAAAATTTTCCAACAGTTTATGCTTTCTTTCTTTTTTTGAACACAAGAGAGAAGGCATCATTCAAATGTCTAATATGAGACAAAAGTCTACAGCTGATTATTTCATATGCCGGGGGAGTGTTAAGTGGCACATTGGGCACTCAGCATCCAATCAAGCCTGACAGTCCCAGCGGCTTGCTGTTCGTGTGGGCTCTCCATCAGGGTATTCACTGGGAGTTGGTAGGAGTTGTAGCCAGTGCCACCAGGGCAGATTGTGCAATGGGTTGTGATTATCATTACTGTGGGTGGCTCAGATCATCTTTCCTTCCTTGTACAGGTTACAGATCTCTCTCATGCACATCACCAGGGAGCACATCGCTCAAATAGAACCACTCCAAGTCCTTCCCTGGGGCTGGTAAGCCAGCATTTGGAGAGAGACATTTTTCTGCAGCAATTTTCTGTTACCAATTTGAGAACACGTGAATCAGGAGGGTGGTGAGTTCATAGGGACTTCTGGTTCCTACTAAGATGATAAGGTAGCATAAGTGCATGGCTCCCCCTGCCAAAATCAATCTTAGAGAAGATAGTTGATTCTGGGAACTAAGAAAACACAAAAACAAATACCTGGAGAAACTCCAGGGGAAATGGAAGGTTGCCTTGAACTGAAGGGGGGGAGGGTGTTTTTTTTTTTTTGTGTGTGTGTGTGTGTGTGTGTGTGTGTGTGTGTGAGAGAGAGAGAGAGAGAGAGAGAGAGAGAGAGAGAGAGAGAGATGGTAGGGTGTGGGGGAGAGTTAGGTAGTAGTCCCTAAGCAGAGTGAGAGCACAGGTTAGAGAAATACCTATGTTCTATTTCAGTCTCTCCCTGAAGGGCTACTGCACAATTAATTTTCCCATCCTCAGAAATCTGCTGCAGCAGGCCAAACTGGCGTTCTTGGGGTAGTATCAGGGACACTCAGAGCCCTGCTTGGCTGAGCAGATGATGACAGTAGGTGCTGCCTGGACAGCTGCCCTCAGGTCTTCACTTCTCAGGCCATTCCCTCTCAACCCCCAGGCTGGTAGATCACAATCAAGGGAAATGCCTCCTCTAGTTCTTCTCTCTTCTAGACAGGCTTAAAGACGCAACTCCTGCCAGAAATGTGCTCTGGAAGAGTGCCAACACCCAGTGATGCCTGGGACACATTGTTCTCTCTTCTCTGTAGAGTCACCAGGATGGATGACCTAGAACCTGGCCTCTGACCTTTACCCAAAGTGCTTGTTACTTCCATGGAACAAACACCTGCAGGACAAAATTATGGAATATCTGGGGAAGACAGCTACCTCCCCAGAATTTGAAACTTGGAAACATAGACCTTCGGAAACAGAAGGAAGGTATAAGCCTGGGGCTCTGGTAGTCAGCAGCCACCTTCTCTATCATGTGAAGAACCTGTCTGTAGAAAGATCACAGAGACAGGTGGCAAGAGAGGGACACCTGGTGGCCTGGAGGACCAGTTCTAGACCACGAAGCTCTTGTGCTCGGCGTGAACTATTCCAGTGTCTTTTCCAGGGAAATGAGCCAGCAAGTCACTTTCTGACTAAGTCAGTTCAAGTTGGGTATCTGGCCATTGCAAATTCAAGGGGTCAGGGAGAAAACTTTCCCGATCAGCAGAGCAGCCACTGATTAAATTGCATCTGGGTTCCGATTTGATTCCAATGTGCTCAGTTCCAGGAAATCATTCTGGCATTTCTGATAAATTTTTCTAAATGGAAGTCTGTATAACTTCAATTCTGTCATTCTGAGGCTTTTTAAGACTTCCTTTTACTAAGTTTCTAGGCAAGACCAAACTTAAAATCCTAATCTAACTTAATCTAAAACATCTTGTGACTCAGCATGGCACAATGACACATTTTGTAGTCAGATAAACCAAGGCACAGCCACCTACTGCCGTGTGATCATGGACGAGTAATTTTTTGCCTCTCCGAATTCCTGAGCAAATTGGGAATAATAACATCAAGGCTTAACATTGCTGTGAGAATTAGGAAGAATAAATGTAGGTTGCCTAGCTATACTTATAGCTATAACATAGCTATTATCACATAATTATTGTTCTAGAGGTTATATCCAGTAGGGTATCTTCCCAAAGAAGTCCCTATAAAATCTGATGATCCTCTTAAGGAATTATCCTGGATCTCCGAAAGAGAAAATTCCACTCAAGGAATGCTTTTCCAAGTGAAAGCAAAGACCCCCACAGCCACCACCACCAATAACTGGGTCTCTGAGATTCCTCAGAAGTAGGATTTTTGTACCTGAATCCTCCAAGCTTAACTCATGAGCTATAAACAGAAATCAAATTGTTGACAAAACTCTTTTGATCCTTATGAAAATCTATTTTTCCCTAGCTTCCTCTGTTTGTCCTCATCTACTCAGGTCTATTTGTATGTTCGTCAAAGGTAGGGAGAGTATTTTGTGCTTTTTTGGTTCCTTGCTGCACATAACAAGATCCCAAATCTTTTTAAAATCACAGCTGGCTGCTGTGGTTTGGACTTTGCAGACTGGCCACCTGCAGTGCTACAGACATCGCGGATGGGCGGGGTCCTGGGCTGCCTATCAAATGTTCTCTCATTTATAAGGAACAAAACTCTGCCATGCCAGCAGCATAATCAGACAGATCCACACTGCAGTGATCACAGAGGCTCAAGGAAATCTGCCAACCCCTTTCATATCTGGAATCTGGAAAAGTTAACAGGCCGTAGGTCCTGGAAAAGTCTTCATCAGCCCATACTTCAGCCATTGCTACGCATCAGTGACAATGTCCTTAAGTAAAACTCCATAGGAATTTGATTAATATGTCTAAAATTTTAATAAAGAGAGGCAGAGCATGAGAAAGGGAGGTGCAATAACCCATCATAGACATAATGGTGCTCTATGTTTCTTTGTTTCAAAACACCTTCACGTGTACTATCTTTGGTCCTCATGACATGTCACAGGGCAGAGAGGGCAGGTGTGCCTTTCAGGGATGAGAAAGCTCAGCCTCAAAGAGGCTGTACCTGTGCAGGGTCAAGGAGGTAAAAGTAGCTGAACGAGCCTTGAATCTAAGTCTTTTCGCTAATAATGGTGATGAAAGAGGAGGAAAATGATGGCGGCTCTCATTCACTGGTACCTTATCATTTGCCAGGCACCTTGCTCAGAATACATCTTATAACAACGGTGTGAAATAAGCCTCATGTTCTCCATTTTACAAACGAGAAAACTGAAGCTCGGAGGTTAAATAATTCGTTCCTTAGCTGACAAGTGGTGAAGAGCAGAGTCAAGATCCAAACCTTTGTCTGACCTCTAACAACTGTGATTCCTGCACCCTGCGTGCTGCAGCTTCTTGTGATGATAATTAGAGCCAATGCATTTAATATTCATACACGGTAAGAAAGATACTTGAATTAGAATACTGAGTGATGGAGGTAGGTCTATCCTACAACATGAACTTGAGAACCAAAGACCAGAAATGACAGGGAGAGTATGGTTAGCCTCTGCTCCTCAGGAAGGTGTATGTGAAAGTCACTCAACCTTTAATGCTGCATATTTGCAATTACCTTGGCATAAACGCAGCTGTCTGACAGCCTCATGAATGGACAGTATTTGTCGCACACAGGACACATGATGATATCTGTAGCTTGGCAGACTTCTTTACTGGAAAAGAGAACAGGAATGGACTTTTTTTGATGACATAAGAGCATTTTCCCCTGCTCCACTAATGACGTGAAAATATTCAACCAGTTAGATCCAATAGATTATACTTTTGTCCTGCAAAGCATCTTAGCCTTATGTGTTATTAACATAAACAAGTTCCTGCACAATTTAAAAATTCAATAAACCTACTTATTTATGGGGCCGTTTTCTTGGCTTTACATATTAATGTATAAATACATGAAGCAAAACATTGATTGTCATGCCCCAAATGACACAAATGTCATTCACAACACAGATTTGAAGCAGTGTCACACTGAATTATGGGAACAATGCAATACCTAGAAGTGCCTGCCTTGATTTCTATATGTGTAAGTTATAACTAATAATGGAGGAATACATAAAAATATTAGGAATTAGTTCTGGGAGAAAGTTACATCTCATTAACAGTTTCTCCAGAAAGTAAAATATGTTTGTAGGCAGGATGATCAATCAATCATTTTTATTTTTGCCATCACTTCTAAAAGGTGCATTTATTATTTAAGAGCACTGTGCAGCCTTGCAATCAGATCTCTGTGAATATCTTAAACTCTATTTTGGTGAGAGAGCCAAGACAACAATCTTCAACACCAAATCTTTTGGAAAGCCCCAGCACGTGGGTGGGATGTCTTTCTGGTTTAGGTTCAAGTGTCCTTGTAAAAGCACAGAACTCATACAGAATGACTGTTAACCCACAATTCTGCAGTATTAGCAGGAAGAAAAAAGTGAAAAAGTCAGAAAGAGCAAATTTTACAGTGAATGAAAATGATTTGTTCTGTGGACATATCATGGTTTGTAAATCCAGAAATGCAAATTTTCCTCCCTTGGTAGCTGAAGACCATAGCAGCAAGGGCAAAGGACAGAGAGACTTAGTAATTTGAGCCTTTTAAATTTTTCCAGAAGAGACTGAGAGGGAAGTTACAAGGCAAGGCTAAGTGGACCCGTGGTCTGTGAATACCCCCAGAGCACACACAGCTGTCATTAAATAAAAGCAAAGGCAAGCTGGCCCATGCTCCCCATACCTGACTTGGCAGTGATCCAGAGTAATGACGCCATACAAAAAGACAAACAGTCCAATGAAGGCAGCTGGGAAGAGCATGCCGGTGTACCAGCCCAACCAGGCAAAATACAACCCAATCTTCTCTCCAAAGTACCGCCTGTGTAAGACACAAGAGCTTCACAAGTTAGAGCGAAGAGTCTAGAGGTAGGCACTGTAGCACTTTCTCAGTCTGTTACTTTGTAGTGGCCTTGCAGATCTATGTGGAGACAAAGTGAGCCAAGAGAATGGAACATTTGACTGAATCTAGGCTCTGGGCTTAAATTTCTTCTTCTACTACTCTGTATCAGGAACAGAATGAATCCTCTTATAAAACAACATGCACAAGCTTGCTCTGAGAAAATGGAATAAACCCAAGCCCATTCAGGAAGATATAATATATTATTAATATAAAACCAGAATTTGAAGAGCTGGTGCCAACATCTCATTGTTGCCATTTCTGAGTATATGTTTGTTTGTACTATCATTAGGTATTTCTTTAAAAAATAAGAAACCAAGTTATTGTGAAAAACTTCAAATATCCCTTTCAGAAAGTGAAGGGGTTAGTCAGAGAACATGTATGAATAACCCATGGACATGGACAACAGTGTGGGGATTGACTGTGGGGGTGGGGGCAGGCTGGGTGGAAAAGGGCAAAGGGGAAAATTGAGGCAACTGTAATAGTATAAACAATGAAATATCAAAAAAATAAATATCCCTCAGTAGTTTGTAGCTTTACCAGACGTTTACAATGCTAGAATCACAAGATACTGGAAAGAAAGAAAAAACAAAACTCTAATTACCGAGATTCAACATGAATATGAGGTATGTCCAGAAAAAGTCCACCCATTGTTAATAACGAGAACAGTTTGTACAACATCGATGTAACCTGGCAGCCAAGGAGAGTGGACTGGAATGCACATGTGTGAACAATGACGACTTCACTGTACTAGTCAGTGGGGGCGGTAGACACCAGTTGAGTGAACATGTGCACTGTGTGGCTGTCGTCACATCCCAAAGGACTAAGTAGCACAATGAATCTGCATCAAATTTTGTGTTAGGCTTGAACATTCCTCCACGGAAACTACCCGGATGATTCAGAAGGCCACAGCTATGGGCAACTGGTAACTGGCAGCTTCATCACGACAGTGTGCCTGCTCGTGTATCACATCTTATGCAGAGTTTTTCGGTGAAACATTAAATCACCCAGGTGACTCAGCCCCCCTCCAGCCCTGATTTGGTGTCCTTTGACTTCTGGCTTTTCCCGAAACTAAAATCACCTTTGAGAGGGAGGAGATTTCAGACTATCAATGAGATTCAGGAAAATACAATGGAGCAGCTGATGGCGACTGGGAGAACTGTGTGAGGTCTGAAGGTGCCTACCTAGAAGGGGACTGAGGTGTCATTGTCCTGTATACTGCCACTTATATCTTGTATCTTCTTCAATAAATGTCTTTTTCATACTACATCACTGGATACCTTCTGGACAGACCTTGTAGACACTTAGAACAACTTTCCCTTTAAAGGATGACTTATAACGGGCTTCAATATCTACCTCTATAAATGTTTTCTGAGGCTAACCAGGCTGCCTAGTGCCCTGTGGTCTGTGAAGTTTGAAAGTGTCCAGGATATTCCTTGGTTCCTCTTTTATTCCTTAAACATCAATAACACGATCAACTTGCGTTGATACAAGAATACAAACCAAATCGTGCTTTCTGTGCCTTTCAACTGCTACATTTCATGAGTTAGAAGGTAATTGTTTCTTATCCCAATGTAAGACTATTCTAATGAGCTTTTTCATTATCATTCTAAACACACGGTGTTGACCATCTGCTACTCCTTTCCTCTCTCAATGTCCAATGGCTCCTAAGAACATGGGATGATTTATTTATCCCTCATCCACAGTGTCTCAATAGAAAATTTTCACTCCCAGAAGACTTTTCCAACATGCCTTTATATACCCCTATATCTATTTATTAATTCAACAAATAAAAAATATCTACTATGTACCAAATACTGTGCTAGGTGCTGAGAATACATTGGTGAGAAAAATAAGTTTGGTCCCTGCTCCTATGAAGCTATGACGGTAACAGAGGAGACTCATATAGATCAATTAAAGAGGTAAGTTTATCATTAATAATATAAAACTGAGAAAAGAGCTAAAAAGGAGAGGAATACAATGCAATCAGCATATATAATGAGGCCATTTGGCCACCCAGATCAGGGAAGCCTTCTTTGAGAAGGTAACTATTGTGCTAACGAGTGAAAGCTAGCTAGGAGGGGGTTGGTGACAGGATAGAGGGATTCCAGCAGAGGAAACGGTTTGCACAAAGATCTTGTGGTAGGCGGGACCAAGTGCAACAAGGGTGGTGTGACTGCAGCACTGAGGACAAGAGGTGGGTGTGCAGTAGGTGGGGGCTGGGCCTCCATGGATCTTGTAGAACATGCTAAGTGCACTGATCTTTGTCCTGAGAGAAATGGAATCTCATGAGAGTGTTTTAACAATCAAGGGACATGATCAGATTCACATTCCAAAATGATCATTCTTTCTGCAGCAAAGAGTATGGGTTGGGATGGGCCAGAGTGGGAAGAAGGAGACCAAGTAGGGGACAACAGTCTGAGTCTAGGTGACAGCGGGAGGAAGCAGTATAGTGGAAGAGATGCCAGGTGTGGCCAGATTGGAGAGAGATGGAGGAAGCAAAACCTCTAGGACAAGAACTATTTTAGAGACCCAATTCCCTAGATGCTCCACACTCTTTCTACTCAAACCTTGCCTGCGCCGTTCCTCTCCCTTCCCTTTGGCCAACACCAGCCCCATTGCTCTCCCAGGACTCAGCCCTGCAGAGCCTTCCACAGAGGTGCTGGCCCACACCCATCCTTCCCACATTTCTGAATTACTGTAAAACTCACCACCTCCATCAGACATTTTACCTAATTGTGCATGGTCTTGTATTATTTTATCCTTGTCTCAAGTATGCAGGGTCTGTTTCCCTGAGGAAATCAAGAGGTTCTCAAAGCCAGAGACTGTAGGTTCTGTGTGTCTTTGCCAATAGTACTTAGCATCGTGCTGGAAACACAATGGGCAGTTAATTAATACTCACTGACAAACTGCAAAGTCTTAATCAAAACACTGTCATGAATGAGATGTTTTGCCTGCAGCAACTTCCTGTTGTATTTAATCAATATAATACTATAATACAAAACTGAGGCTGGGGAGAGAATTCGCTCTTATTTTTTCCCCCCACTGCTTTATCATGTATTGAAATTAGTCAAAGGAAAATAATTTCCTCTCAGAAAATACTTTCCACTCACACAAATCACCTGGATCATTTATTTTACCAATACAAAGGATGGAACATAATTCATCAATGCCCTTGAATCAACAAGAGTAAACATTTGGAAACAAAGACTCTGGCAGGAAGAATGACTACCCCGGGGAGATGAAACATAAAGTGAGTTGTCTCATTTCATTTTCCTCTGGGCTCATGTTTTGAGAGCCTCTGTAAAAGTGACACAAATGCAGCTAGTCTAGGAAATGAGACATGACTTTCTCTTTAATGAGAAATCTGTGAGGTGCGGATTGTTGCTACGAGCCCTAATAACCAGTCTCTAAATAAATCATGAGGTGCCAGGGTAGAAGCCTGCCATGGCAGAAGTTGGGCATACACAGACCTTAAAAATACATTTTCATTGCACAATTGTCGTCAGCTACTGCTGGGATTATACCCTAAGAGCCCTGAAACACCAATCCAAAAGAACCTATGCACCCCAATGTTCATAGCAGCACAATTTACAATAGCCAAGTGCTGGAAGCAACCTAAGTGCCCACCAGTCAATGAGTGGATCAAAAAACTGTGGT